>CM032637.1:11311866-11449782 GCA_019097785.1 Fraxinus excelsior | reverse complement strand
ACTGGTGACCTAGCGTGACGTAACAAATAATATTATAAAATCATTGTATATTAATTTAAAATTGTATAATTTAATAATATCTGTAAGCTGAGCCCCAGAATCAAGTGAGAATCTCGACAATTAATTTTAACATCATATTTTTAGCGATAATAACTTTTTAACTATATAGTTTATTAATTTTTATCAAAATTCACTAAAAATCTAGCCCCTGGCTCACAATCATTATTTGGTAAAATGAAGTTTTCAATAGTGATTTTTTTGGTGAATGAGTGGTTATATAAAATGAAAAAAATTGGGATTTAAGTGCAAAATACTTTATTGTTTGAATATACTTGATAAAAAATGAATATGTAAAAAAAAAAAAAAAAGAGTTAATTTTGTAATTTGATGGGATTTGGAAAACCAAATTCATAAGCAGTCTCATTTTTTCATCCGGAACGCTTTTTCTTCCCGAGATTATTTTTAAATGTTTTATACTATCTTATTTAGGTCAAAAGAGAGCTCGAAATCTTCATCCTAACGATTTTTTTCTTATTTTTGGACCCAAGAAAGAAAGTCCATGTTATCGATGTATTTTTAAAAGGGCTAAATTTCACTGTGTCCCCAACTTTTCCTTTTTGTGGCAATGGCATCCTCATTCATTTTTTTATCCCTCCTCTCATCCTCAACATTTCAATTATTTGCACATATCGTACCTATTGAAGATTTCTGTCCATTTCCATTAGTGATTGACGGAAAACAATTCTATCCTTAAACTTTAGTAAATGAAAATTTTGAGTTGAGATCTGCTCTCCAATTTTATTTTTATTTTTTTGTCCAATTTGCTCTCTACCAAATGAATGATTGATACATCATTTTAAATTAACATATTCAATTTTTCTTTCACTACCACTTATGCCTAAACTTAATTGTCAATCATTCATTGGTGGACAACAAATTTTGGAGATCTCAGCTTGAAAAATTTATACAAGAAAGGTAAATCTAGATGACAAAAGAAGGGAAAAATTGCAGTCACGGTACCAAATCCTTTGTTTGTGCCATTCACGATACCGAACTTTTAAAAAATTCGCACCTAGAATCCAATTTGGAGGATGTTTGGTGTAGATTAAATTCAGATTTTAAGTGGATTGTGATATAAGTTTTTGAAATGTGTGGTTGAAAAGATGTGAGACTCATGAAAGATATAATGGAGATTGATTGTTTGACTTTGACTTAGATTAAAATTAGATTTTAATCCGGCCCAAACAAGCCCTTGATAGAAACTGATAGTTTGACCATTAGTTAACCACATAATTTACTTCGACCATAATTTTAACTAATTTTAAAAGAATAAAATGATAAGTTTATATTTTCTATAATAAAATAATTTTTAAAAAAACCCACGAACCACCGTTGCCTCGACTGCCAGAGTCCATCTGTAATAATCAATGAAACACCATATTGAAAAACTATCCATCTGGAACACCAGTAGATGAAGTCAATTTCTGCAACATCTTTTCAGGGCATCGACCGATTTATGGAGGCTATTGTTTCAAGGATGTTTCAAGCATGCGAAAGCAGGTTGATTATTTTGGGCTTCCGTTTACAGAATTTCTGCGTGGGAAGGTTTCTTTCCCAACTTCTTCGCGGGGATTGCGAGTTGATCGAAAAACATTGTCATCGATAAAGGCTTAGGCAATGGAATTGACCAAAGATGCATATTCCTATAGAGAGAATGTGAAAATACCAAACAATTTTGGCTATGGGATTGATACTGGTGTTGAATGTAGATCGGGGTTTTGACCATCGGAGTATAGGGCGGATAATCTTGCACTTCACAGGAGAATATGGTTTTTATTTTTCGTCTTTTGTTTTTTGTTTTTTTGATTTATTAGTTAATATAATTGTTCTTTTTTTGTTTGGTGAAAAAATGTAAATTTACCATGTTACCCTTTTTAAAAATTGGTCAAAATAAGTCGAAACTTTAATTATCTGGTCAACTAATGGTTTCCATCCATTTGAACTCCAAATGTGAATTTTTGAAAGGTTTTGTATGCACGATTGTACAAATGAAAGGTTTGAACAAAGTTTGCAATAAAGATTTGATACCGTAACTGTAATTTTTCCCAAAAAAAAAAGGGAAAAATATAAAATAAAAGAGCATTCTTCTTCCGTCATCCACACCATCCCAAGCATCCAAACCCACGTACCTCAGCTCCAACCCAATTCTTCACCACCACCAAGATTATCCAAAGCTTTGCAAACCCATATACCCACCACCGTCACCACTACCACTTAACATCATAAAAATCTTAATTCCATCAAATAAAGAAGGTATGCATCTTTATCTTCCAAACTTCCATTAGAAACCTAATAGAGAATTGATAACATCTCATTTCTTGAATATCTAGAGGGAGAACATATGTAGGAATCATCATCACGAGCAGAACCCCACAAGTTGTGTCATACCTTTGAAACTTTGAGATGATTTTTCTAGAAATATAAAAATTACAGAAGACAAACTTCTTTACACTAGACAATATATGGTAGTATTAAATATTACTCACTCCGTCTCAATTATATAGGTCGAGTTTCTTTTTTTTTTTTTTTGTCCCAAATATATAGGCCGTTTCCTAATTAAAATATTTTGTCGTGTTCCTTTATCAATATACCCTTATTAAAATTTTCCCACTTAATATACCAACTTCTTGAAATCATCCAAATACACACATTTTCCACTTCTTAGAAACATGTAACAACTCTCATTTCTTCTTCTTATTCAAATTCTTTATTAATTCCAACAATAATTTAGTTTACATACTTAAAATTAAATAGGGGTAAATCTGGAAAGATCTTGACAAAAATTAGGTTTTCAATGACATTAAAGAAGTTTTTTCAAAGTTCACTATGAGTTACTACAAATGATGTGCAAGAATTAAATGTTTATGAAAAATATAGTGTCATGGACCCAAAATAAATATTTTGGTGCTCTATCAAAATGCATCATATCGTGTGGCTATAACTCTGAATTATCAGGCTCCTCAAGCTATCAAGAATCAATACTATCTGTAAGGAAAATTGTGGAAAAATATATGAGCTAATAGCTCAATGAGTGGAGAAGTTCAAAAATCTTTATACCTTTCCATTTACACATTTTTATCAACATTAAGTTTACATCCTTTAACAGTCTACGGTATCACAATATATAATAATAATAATAATAATCAAAAGCGGTACATATCATAACACTGAAAAATATCATCTAATAATCAGGCTATAATCATCATCATCTAATAATCATGATATAGTCATCAACTCAAATCCATATCATCATCTCATCCCCTCACATGTAACCAATCAAAAATGTACCCTTTCACTAAAATCAATAATCCGCCCATCGAGCTAAATACTTTCGCCACGACCTTAAGGCCCCTCTGTGAATGAAAGTGGGTCTCAAAGACCTTTCCTAATCAATAGTAGGACACGTTCAAGACCACTCAGTGAACTATATGTACATGATCAGACCCTTTCATCCACGGTCAAGACCCATCGATGTAGTATAGAACACGGGCAATGCCACTTCGTAAACTATAATAAGTATATAATCATAGATACTTTTCTGATCGATCTCAATATCACATATGTCTCACATTCCAATTCATAAATAATCTATACACAATCTTTAAAATTTCACACAGATCATAATAAAAGAATATTTTCAAATTAATCATGTAATTGGACAAATAATTCACATAATTGCATAAAATTTATAATAATATAATTAATTATCAATACTTTAAAAATATTTAATTTTTTCTACTCACAAACTATTTACAGGGCGATTAGTTTGTCTGGTAAGTTGTCCCAATCTCTTCGCTACCTCATTTTTTTTCCTTCTTCTCCTCTTCTCTTTCTTTTCCCGTTTCTTCTCCCTCTCTCGGTTTCTTCCTATTGCTCTGTGTGTGTGTGTGTGTGTCTGTGTGAGAGAGAGAGAGAGAGAGAGAGAGAGAGAGAGAGTGTGTGTGTGTGTGTGTAAATGGGAATTGGGTTTTTTAATTGCCAAGTAAGTGGAGTAATTGCACAAGAGGTCCCTCATCCATCAAACAAAATGACATTAAGTCATTTACTTCCAAATTAAGTAAGTAAATCCCTAACTTCCAATTTAATCCAACTTAACCCTTAATTATTGTCAATTGCCAAAATAAAACCCTCGCTAAAATAATCTGCTTCATATAAGTCCTATTTGACTATGACTTTGACTAGTCGAACTTTGACTTTGAAATAAAATCTGGACTTTTGACTTGTAGGAAATGGGGTGTAATAGTGAAAAACGAAACAAATCTTATAATTGGGATGGAGAGAGTACTTTTTATCCTTGACGGTAGGTATTTCTCTGAAAACAAATATCGATCTTGACTCAAAAAGTAATTCAGTTGAACTGGCGACAAATTATGGGTAGCATCGATTGCATATGAATATGATAATCAAGCAAATAATGTAAATGAACCACGAAAATTGTTGGAATACAAATTTAAAACTTTTTTAACGTCATAACTGAAATCCACGCATGACATAAATAATCACACATGGACTTGGGGGACTATTGTTATGACTCGTTACTAGGTATTGTCACGTGACCATCTCAACTAGGTTGTGGGTTGTGGCCTCTTTCTATGTAGACGAGGCCCATGTACATCCGAGGCCTTTGTAGTTTCGAAGCCCTTATGCTGAAGCTCTGAGGCTATGATGTTATCCGAGGCATCTTCCTGGATCCGAGGCCCAAGCTCCTCAACTAGTAGCTACCCACGTACAAAGATTGAGTCCATGATGAAGATCTTGTTCGAAAGATTGATGTGGCCTTTGTAAAAATGTGTATTTATGTCATGTCTTGTCAATGTAAGAACATTAAATGCTGTGAAAAGCTATGAAGGTCAATTTGATGACTAGGACTTGATGTTTCAGCCGAGGAGATGAGGTCACGTGTAGTCTGATCCAAGGGTCATCATTCCATTTGTAACACTACAAATACTCCCAGCATGTAATAATTGATGACTAATGCAATTTTAAACACTTGGAGCAATATTATTCTCTCATATTACCATAGTACAAATACAAACTTTATTCTTAACAATTGGTGATTATTGTACAATCGTGTCCCGAAAACCTTTCCGGAACCCGAACGGAAACGTCTCGTGTCGTTGAGCTCCTCTCACATTCAAATCTTGGAGTGATCTCGATCGTTGATTCGCATCCACGTGTTGGACCTAGCTCACGCATATACGAGTGGGCACGAGATCTATTGAGTTCATTTTTTGGGGTCAACACATTAGCGCCATTTGTGAGAAAACGCACTATAATTGCGAGCAACCCCGTGGAAATTTTGAAGAAATCAGATTGGGCATCTCCCTTGAAAAATGGTTTGTTCTTTAAAAAGGACAAAGGAAGCCTCGAAAAGTTGGAAAATTTCGAGTTTTTAGGCTTGAACAGAGATGAGTTTGGATGGAGATGCCCCACCCAAATGTGTGAGGGAGAGTGATGGTGAAGTTTCCGTCACGGTTGCCCCAGTGGGTTGGTGTCGACCCCACCACCATCATAGACGAGGTGGAAGAAGGATGGCGGCCCAACTTACTAGAGAAATGACAACTATAGTAGCCAATATGAGAAGCATCACCAATCAAAATTTGGTAACACGGGAACTGTTAATGCAAATGCAAGACCATGGAGGACGTCTGATCCCTCCCTTCGCACCCGAGAAATAGTACTATCAGGGAGAAGAGGTACAAAGCCAAAGAGTTCATCCTCCCGGCATGTGGAGTCAGCCCCATAGAAAGGGAAGTGAGAGTTGATGTCTCAAACTATGCCTCGAGGCAGAACCACCGAGACCCCATTCAATATGGAGGACAATTTATCCCCGAAATATGAGCCAGAACACGGGCCTCAGAGGCCCAGCAACGTGTTTAACCGGCTAAGCCCAACAAAAGCGAGGCATAGGCAGCGTCATGAAATCCCAGTACCTTGGAATATGCCCCAGCTCCCATCTTCTGAGACTTGGCAACCAGAGAAAATGCAAGAATATACCCCCCGAGTTGTCCCGCCTTGAAATGGACGTCAAATGAAGGATGATGAGGCAGGCAACCAGGCAAGACCTTCTGCGCCACCACCAAGGTATGAGGTCGATGCAAATTATGATTTGGATGGTCCCAAAAATCTTATAACTTGGATGACGATGATGAGAATTTCCATTTTTACGAGAATTGAGAAACGCCCAGGTGCCTAGCCACTATGTGATGCTCAAGATCCTAAAATATGATGGGAGAGGCGACCCGGCTAAACATTTGAATATCTACAAGACACACATGAGCCTGAGAGGCGCCACCCTAGTTGTGAAATTCAGAGCTTTCCACTTGACTCTTAGTGGAGCAGCTAAAATTTGGTACAAAGGCTACCACCCGAGAGCATCAGGAGTTGGCCAGAATTTAAAACTCTTTTCTTGAAGAGATTTGCAATGAGCAAGGAAGGAGAGGCCCCCATTCAGCGCATGAGGCAACAACCTGGTGAGACTCTGAAGAGCTTCTTGTCCCGCTTCATGGATGAAATGACATATTGTGTTCAAGTTACCGACCATGAAGCTTTATCGGCACTAAGAGGAGTCCCGAATATGAACATCCTGTTTTGGATAGATGTACAAAATCAGGATCCCACGACCTATGATGCTCTACTAGAAATGATGAGACGGAAAATTATCAACGAAGAGTTGATTGACCACAAAAATAGGGCTAGCAGGGGCCTCCAGCCTTAACAAAGGTAGCGTGGGAGATGACTAATGATTAGTGTATATTTGCACACTTATTTAATACCTAAACAAGCTAGTTATTGATTAAAATGAGTGGATTTCTACTCACAATTGTGGAACATTTGCTTTTGTAGGTCAAAAATCACCCAAGGAAATAGAACAAGGCAAAAAGAGAAAAAAAAGGACTAAAAGTGTACAAAAATTGTGAAGTTGGGGACCAAAGTGAACACATAAATAAGTTGAAGGATCTTGGATGCAATTTATGAAGGGCATAATTGATATAAAAGTCAAAATTCGAGGACTAAAATTGATTGTTTCCTCTACAGTCATTCTTGTCAATTTTTCAGTTTAATTCATATTGGCAAAGAATGGAACTATTCCATAATCATTTATGTTTTTACCTAATAATTCTAATATAGAATTAATGTCTTCTAAAGATTTTATTTCAACAACTTGAACAGATGTATTTTGATGCACATAATCATCAGTTATATATGATTTAAATTTATTCCATAATAGTTTTGGATCATTAGGACTACAAGCATTAAAAGTGTAGCAAATAGATGTCTTAAAGAAGTAGGCATTTCGTAGCTTCATATAAACATTCTTCACAGTGATTATCACCAATTAGGAGATCATGTAAAAGTGTTGCTTCCAATATGTAATAACAGTTCTTCCATTTGAAGTTCGTAAGCTATCAAATGATGTTGAACATCTGATATGATTAAGAAGAATAAGAAGGAAATATCGTTCTTCTTGAGATGGATTAACCGTCACAATTCTTCCTATAACAATATGTTGCTTTCTGGGTGTCCAAATTTTTTTACTTGCATTCCACACAAAATGAGTTGGGAAATTTCGATATAATAATGTTCGAGCAAATTCGATAGATTCATTCATCCGAAAAAATTCAGTTAATAGTGTTCTTCTCGTGGACTCGTTTCCATTAATATTAGATAAATTTTCTTTATTATTATATGTTACTTGTTGATAATTTTCAATGTGCTATTGTAAAGCATAAACAGTGGGACACATCTCTAATAAATTAAAAGAAAAAATTGTCCATATTGCTTTAGGTGGAGATATCCATCTAGTTGAGTGATAAACAAAAATTTCATCTATATTTGTATTCGTTTTATTTTTGTCAACGAAAAAATTAATACGACCATGTCCTTTATACACGTATTTGTACAAATATTTTATTGCTTTAATAGAAGAACATACTTCAACGTTAATATGATAGTCAAATTTTGCACTTAAATAAGGGTTGTATGATATTATCTATCGATTATCTAACACTTGACATCTAACTTTAATAGAAATACCATTATTAGAACGTTTATATAATGGGTATGAGTTGTCACCAAATATAGTACTATTACAATAATCTTTTTTATATTTATTTTTATAACAATTATTTGTTAACATACATACATTTTTTGGATTTAAATTTTCACATGGACTATGTATATTGTGTTTTACAATAACAATATGAAGATACGGGTAAATATTTTCACAAGGAATTTCATACGACGCTATTATATCAACTTGACCAATAGAAGAAATTTTATGAGCAGAATGAAAAATCAATAGTAGATGTGCATGATAGATGCCTCTTTTTTGAAATTCAATCATATATATGAGCAACAACATAACAAAAAATATTTTCTTTGTATCAATCATTTTTTAACTCTTCTAATTTTGCTCTGAATATATGTACAACTAAATCTGGTCGATTTTGAACTTCATCATTATGTTTTAATTCTTACTTAATTTCTGGCCAATTTGAATTACATGTTATAATTAAAAATATATCTGATTTTCCATAACGTTGTACAATAGTCATTGCATCTAAATATCTTCTTAATATATTTCTGGGACCACATGTAAAGTTTTGTGGTAGAACAATTTTTTTCCCAATTTTATACCTTCTTGTTTCCCCATATTGAACACTATCTATAATACATTGATGAAGTTCAGCTCAAACTTGTTTTTAATTATTACGAAAATAATCTAATCTAATAGTTTCAATTTTAACATACATGTCTACAACATATTGTTGAAAGAGTATACCAACATGGAGTA
Organism: Fraxinus excelsior; assembly: GCA_019097785.1. Taxonomy (NCBI): domain Eukaryota; kingdom Viridiplantae; phylum Streptophyta; class Magnoliopsida; order Lamiales; family Oleaceae; genus Fraxinus; species Fraxinus excelsior. The sequence goes on along the minus strand of CM032637.1, from coordinate 11,440,925 downwards.
AAACACACTTACTAGAATGTCTGATTTGTAACTTGTATGAATAATATTCACGACAGGAAACTTGACATTGTTGATTTCTTTCATTAATCACTGCATTAAAAGTAAGATAGTGATGTTACATTGATTTAGATTAATTAACTTTATATAAAAAGAAAAGAGTATAAAAAAGTATGTTAACAAACCTGTAGCCTCGTTCTCCATAATCTTTGTTGCAGAATTTACTGTGATCCCAAAAGCAATGTGAGTAGGTAAACTTTGAGTTTGAGAAGATATGTTTTTATATTTCTGAATACCTTCATGTCAACCAAATTCTCCGAATGGAAAAAGTAAATGATATTGCAAAGGTTCATAACAATCGTAATAATAATGAACTCTATGTGAATAACCAGAATGACGATAGATAGTAATATCACGAATACAAATATTTGTATTTTCATCATCCTCAAGTCATACAGTGGCTACTTGAAATGTTGAAAGAGTATTGAAAACTCTTTGATCAAGTTCTAGATCACATCTTATTTGTATTTGACATTTATCCAAATTGGTCATATCACTTAAAGATCTAAAAAATCTAGTATATGGATTAACTTTAAGGATTTCCATTAAAATAATCAAAGTAGATTGAACAAAATTTGCTGACATTTTCATACGATTTTGAATTTCATTATCTGTATCATAAAAATATAACTGCATATAAGTAGATATATTGTTTTTTGGTAATAGTTGATTTACATAATGGTACACTTGTCTTTGAACTCTAAATGGATAAATATATTTGTACGATTTAAAAAGCTCTTTATCGTATTTAACATCAAATGAAGTGAAAGAGAAATTATTATTATATCCACGAGAAAGTTTTTTGAATTCCATACATATAATTTTATTAGATATAAATATGTCATACGATTCAGTAGATGAATCAAATATAAGAAGTTTAACTTTTCCATCACAACAATAAAATCCTTTAATTGCTCTGTAAAATTTTCGTGCACTACAATATTAACAAGAAGTGGATGTGGATAATAGATATGGATTGGTTGGTATATTCGATAAGTCAAAACTTCCTTCTAATTTAGAATGAAGCTGATTAGTTGATTCCTGATTTGGAGTGGAGGCATCAAAATTAAGACGTGTAGAAACTTAATTATTATTTTCAAATAACATAGAATTATATATCCTTTTACGACGATCAATACATGGAGTTTGAGTTTGTTTCATCATATATGCTTGCCTTCCGTTTTGTTGGTAGAAAATGGAAGCTGTATATAATTCTCTTGGAATTTGGGAAGTACTTGGATTGTGGGAAGTACTCTCAACGTGTGGACTGATTTGTTCAATAGCAAACATATCCAAATCCATATGGAGGAATATTTAGATAGAAGAAAAAATTGTTTTGTAGTGAACGAAAGTAATAATACTATTAGTAATAGGTACAAGTTACCAAAATTTTCATACTACAGCAATTAGCTCAAACTAAAGCAATTCATGAAGGAACTTCATATAAATGATTTGAAGTTGAAAATAATAAAAATGTAAACCTCTTATTTATATGTAAGATCCAAGAAATAGGGCTTGAATTAAACCCATAAAAATTTAACAATGCTTGCGAATGTATATACAGAATGATAAGGTTAAAGCGAGTTTTGTATAAAAAAATCCACCTTCATAAAATATCAAAATAACCCAAAAATCCAATATTTTTATCTTCCAAATAAAACTCCTTAGCATTAATAATTACTGTCAGTGTTGGGAAAAAAACCTCTCCGCGATGTGCGGACACCACGCTCTACATATGCTCTGCGATGTGCGGAGCTTGCTTCGCACTATGTAGAGTATCCCTCGGCACAGGTGCGGACTGACCCACGAAGTAATTTTTTTTTTCCTTTTTGTGTATTTATTTTATGTAATATAAATATGAAAATGAACAAATTATTTAAATTAATTATCTAGATTTTTTTTTTCCATTTATAATTTTTTTTTTGTAAATGTAGAAATGAACATATTAATATTATATCATTATTGAAGTAAAATTTTATGCTAAAAAATTTAATGAAACTCATGTCAGCACACTATGCAGACACCAGATGGTGTGTAAGGAAGACAACCCCAACCTTGATTCTAACCCAATGGAATTACGAATACGAAATGACAACATATCTGGTGTGTACATATCAGTGTCATTATTTTTATTTATTTTCTCTTACGCATTTTATGCTAAAAAATTTAATGAAACTCGGCTTGGTACACCATGTCAGCACACCGTGCAGACACTAGATGGTGTGTAAGGAAGACAACACCAACCTTGATCCGAACCCAAGAGAATTACATATACCAAATGACAACATATCTACTGTGTACACTCAGTGTCATTATTTTTATTTATTTTTTTCTTACGCTTCTCCGAATAAAGTGCATGTTGTTAATAGTTTCTCTTGGTGTGCCAGGAAAAATACCTCTTGTCCGTTGACACCAGTATCTGGTGTCTGCACACCAGCCACACCAAGCATACGCTACTGTGTTAATAACTTAAAATGCATTCGTGTACGCAAAGAACCCAATTTTTTTTACTCAATAATATTTTCATTAACTTTTTGACTAACATGCATTTAACATTAAATTTCCCATATCTATGTAACTAATTTAAGTAATATGCTTTGAGATTTATTCTTAAACATTATTTAACTATGGGGAAGCAACACAATTATATCTAAATACTAAAGACAGCGAAATTAACTTTTACATAACTAATTACAATGAATGGAATAAATGTTAAGAGAAATTCTCTACTTTCTGTGCTAAGAGCAAATCTTCAGGATTTCTTTAGGTTATTTGTAAACGGAGCTGGAGAGGGCGAACGTAAAATTGATTGGCGCGAGGAGGGAGAGTTTACGAATTTTACTGGAGTGAAACAGATTTTTGTTGTATTTATTTCTCCAATACAAATAATACATGGACAAAGACATTTTAAAAAATATCAACTGACTACATTTTCTTCTTCAAAAAGATTGATGGAGATATTTAATAAAACTTCCACTGCAGTGTGAGATTTATCATTATCATTCCTTGTCTTACAATTTAAGTCAATAAATACGGCTAGTATTCTAAATGTTTTTTTTGTCCACATAAGGAACAATGATATGTGAGGTAAAATCACAAATGAATAGTAATCCTCAGACCCTATCTTTTAAGAGATAGTAGATTTGATAGAGTTCGAGTTTAATTCTAATAATAAACAAAATCTAACAAATTTATTTTGACTTAAATGATTAAAGTGCAAAGGAATGAAATTCACGATAAGATTGCAAGGAGAAAAAAAAAATCACCATCCCACACGCTCGTGTAGTGAAAAGGAAAATTAGTTTCAAAAAAAGTTCAAATTTACAAGATTCGACAAATTTGAATCCTCATTTTTTTTTCTAGTATTTGAGTCGTATAAATTTTTCAAAATACATTTCATAAATCAAGAATGGATTATTATAGCAGTCTTAATAATAGCATATTACGAAGATGACCGATTAATACAACATTTGGCATAGAACATCTCCAAATCCTAAAATGAAAATAAAAATAAAAATGGGAATACTTAGCCCCGTTTCTTGAAGATTTTAATCTAAGTCAAAACTAACAATTAATTTTAACTATACATTTTATTGGATTCATAATTTTTCAATTACTTATTTCATCAACTTTTATCAAAATCTATTGAAAATTTGATTTTAGTCCATAGGAGCTTACTATGGTTATATTTCTCGAATAAGTATTAGAGTTACATTAATATAAAGGAAAAATTGCAACAGCGGTCCCAAACCTATTTTTTTTTTCCAGACTTTACCTTAACCTTCACTTTGTGCCACCCACAATCCCAAACCTTACAAAAATTAGCATGTGGGGGTGGAATTGATGATTTCTGTTAGTTTGACCATTAGTTGACCAGGAAAGTCAAAATTGACCAAATTTAGTAAGGGCAAAATGAGACCTTCAGAATCTTAGAGCTTGTTTGGTACGGCTTAAAATCCAATTAAAATTGAAAATATGGTCGTTATTGGGTCTCACCCGTCTAATAAAAGTCAACAATAACGGCTATATTTTTAATTTTAATTGATTTTAATCTCTATTAAACACCCTCTTAATATTTTTTCAACTATTATTAACAATTAAATTAAAAATAAAAATATTATTCACCTTCATCATCCCCACCCCACCCCACCCCACCCCAATCGCCCACCACAACACCACCACCTATGACTGATAATCAGCTTCCCCTTCATCAGTTCCAAAATCCTAAATCACTGAAAGATTTGATCTTTATTATCGTAGATTACACACAATCACACCATCAGCGTGTGTTCATATTTGTAACTTAATGGCATTCCAAGCATTTGGGAAGAACTTAGGTCCAACTACGCAACCAAATCCTCAAAACCCTCTCAGCAATTTCACTTCGCCCCATGCTCCCATGCCTACTTTTCCAAGATCTCCCAGGTAAGATCTAAGATATATGTATGATTAGAATATTTCTTGATGCTGTATTTCTAAGATTTGTATATATGTGTGTGTTTGTTGTGTGTACGTGTGGTTTTTTGGCATTGAAATTTCAGAAACCCACGTGCATTCTTAGATGATTTCGCCTCTGGTTTGGCTCATCCTCACCGAAATCCATTCCTCAACTTTTCAAGCCATTTGAAGTTTGAGATCTAAAAATTGGTGGAACAAGAAGGATTCATTGCAGGTTCGGTTTGGTGGGACAAAATGGGGAAAAGGAAGAATGGTTTGGTAAGAAAGTTGTGGCAGATGTGGTTCGGTTCGGTGGTTGACTGGAGGTGGAGGTGGAGTGGAGTGGAAATACAAAAGAAGAAGATGATGAAAATCTACATTTAGGTTTATGGTGGTGGTGGTCGGCGATGGAGTGGGTGGGGACGATGAAAGTGAAGATGGTTTGAAAGGTTTAGGACTGTGAGTGGCACAAAGTGAAGGTTAAGATAAAGTTTGCAAAAAAGTGATAGATTTGAGATCACTGCTGCAATTTTCCCTAATATAAATTTACATATTTGCATTTGATATTTTTCCATTCGTCTTGAAATTACATCGAAAGCTAGCTCCACTCAGACGGGCATTAGCTTTTCAACAATTTTCTTCCCTTGATTCCTTCCTTCTTCAAAGTTGACTAGTGGATTTATTAGAAGCTTCCTATACGTTAATTCTTTACTTAATAGATTACATGTTAAAATTTCAAATTTGAAAACTTTTTATGAAAACATAATTTTCAATTATATGAAGAATATGCAACTTTCATTTGGTTGAAAAGAAAGCAGTGAAGCAGAAAAGTGTATTATTTAATATTCTTTTGTTGTCTAAAGTTTTTAGAATTCGATAATAATATTAGCTTGTTTATTAATAATGATACTTTTCAATTCATAAGTAAATTTTTTACTAATAAGATTTTTATTTTCTCACATAATCAACATATATATATAATATACAATAAAATGGAAGCATAATGTTTTAAGCCGCCAAATTCTACTTGTTACTGTTTCGAAGGCACCTCAGGGGCTAAAAATTGAATGAAAGAAAGGTTGAGGACGAGAGGAGGGATAAAAATTGAACTGGGACGAAATTGTCACAAAACAAAAATGTTGTGACCCAGAGTGAAACTTATCCTTATTACAAATATATTGATAAGATGAACTTGCTTTTAATCTTTCAAAACTTGGGTACAAAAATAAGATAAGATTACTAGTTTTGACAATGGTTTTAGGGTTGTTCTTATCGTTATGAGCACAAAAATGGCCCTAACATTCCTTATGTTTTATTATTTCATGTTTTCCTGTTGGGTCCATATACCATAATGTGGAAGTCAATTAACTCAAACTATCAAGCTTTAATTGGCTAGTGGAAGTCAGAAATGGTATTTCTATTTCCCTCTCTATGTATGTGACAATCAATTTGGTAAAAGTATGGTAACAATAATTTGTGCCAATACTAAGTTTCTTGTATATTTTTTAATTACGTTCTTAAATTTCTCGACACTCGAAAACACTTGATTCTATATGTTTGGACCTTTGAAAAGAACTTTCTTGGTCCATCCCTCAAACAAACCATCTTGTTACATGTTATCCGTATTTCTATAATCGCCGAACCACAAAAAAGACCGTATCCAATGAGTAAATTAGGTTGTGTTTGGAAGCGACACACATTGGACCGAGCATGGCATGGACAAATACTTTTCACGTGTCACATTTTAATTCTGAGTAATCGAATACATTTTGACACTTTTCTACAAAAAAAAATAAAATCGATTTGAGTATTGTTATTAATCAAAGGGTATCATATTGTCTTACATTTCCTCTCCTACCAAACACAACCTTAAGCTGTACTATTTGCTTTTCATTTCAAGTTTAATGAGATTAACAATCTTGCTATATTGACATGCTCAACAGCAGAGAAAACATGTGTCAATACACGATTGGACAAATTGAAAAAAAAAAATACATCACCCAATCTCACCCTGCCATCCCACCCTATCAACTCCTCCATTGTCATTTGCCATGTTTGATTAGGATTATTGATGAGACTAATTATTATCACTGGTGACACAATTCATCTTGACAAGACTAATCACTCTTGCGTTGGGGAGTTCCCAAAAGAATCATGCTACAGTTAAACCTCGATAAAGTAATGTTCGATAAAGTAATAACCTTGATTATATAATAATTTATTTCGATCCCGACTTGAGCCAATGGACTAAAGTAATAACCTCGCTAAATGCATTAAATAATAATTAAAATTGAATCATTAAGGGCCCAATAACAATATAAAGTAATAATTACTGGATTTCGTTGAGAAAAAATATATAGACCAAAATCTTTCAATCAATCAACAATACCCGTACAATAATCATTCCTTTTGAAAATATGCATCTATAGTTGATTGTTTATTCTTCCCACCTAAACCAAAATGAACCACATCCTTAACTTTTTGTAGAACATACACAACTTCCGGAATATTTTGCTCGTGTTGTAGTAAGTAGTTGCTTAATGTGACTATTGTTTGAAATGCCTCTTTTGACGACACATTTGGGACAACGCTACTATCATATGGTTCAGGATCATTCTCATCATCATTACTGTTTATTACCGATTAAATAATTTCTTCGTCTGTAGGTGATTCCATAACTGCATTATTCTCGCTACGATAGTTCAAAAGATGTTCAACATCCATCACATTTCTATAGCGTAAATTAGAGATGACATCATTTAATCTTTGGATACCATCATCTAATTCACCAACTTCTGGTTCGGGAACATTGTTTTCTTCTGACTGAATCTTGCAATGCTGAAAACAATTTGCAATTGCTGTTGTTTTCACATCAAAATTCCAAGCCATGTTAGCAAAATTAATAGCATTCAAAATATTAATTTTTCCAGGATTTGGTGCTTCAACCTCAAGGCCTTGTAAGATGCTAGAATAAAAACGACGACGATAATGAGCTTTGAATGCTCGAATAATCACAGCGTCACATGGTTGAATCTTAGACGTTGTGTTAGGAGGTAAGAAAAATAACTTTACATTTCTCAAGCCTTCAACTATCTTTGGATGAGTTGAGCAATTGTCTACTGTTAAGAGAATCTTCCTGCCATTCATTCTCTTATCAAACCAACCAACAAATTCTTGAAAAAGCAAGTCAGTCATCCAAGCTTTCTTGTTGGATCGATACTTGTAATTAAAATTGTTCATGTTCACATTTTTAAAGCATCTAGGATTTACATACTTACCAATAACCTAAAGTGGTACTTTGTCAGATCTATCACCATTGCAACAAACAACAACAGTAATTCTCTTCTTATTTTTTTGCGTCCTTCGAGCTGCTTGGTAGCAAGTGAATGATCAGCTTCCAATCGGTAAAATAATTCAGTTTCACCCATATTGTAAATATCCTTCAACTGAAACTAGTCTAGTTTTGATCGTATTCCAGGTAAAGCATTTTCAATGTTCTCCATGATAATTGAACCACTTTCACCAAAACGTCGGTAAAATTTGATTCCATATCTTGCCTTGAAACGTTCTAACCATCCACTAAAAAAGTTGAATTTTGGATTAGTTTCACCATACATTTTTTGCAAAAGCTCTTTTTCTTTTCCTTGGATAATTTTTCCCGACATGTTCACTTTATCTTTCATTTGAAGAAACCACTCATGCAAAACTTTCTCTAAATCAGGGTATTTTGCCGATTTGTACATTTTAACATCGCTATTTTTCATCTCATTTGACAAATATTCCGACGTCCTTTTGAGAGTGTTCGATATTATTGATTGACTAATATTCAAATCAAACTTTTGTTGCACCCATGCTTGCATATCTTTTTGGCTAATAGTTGGATTATCTTTCTTATGCTCACATATTACACTCCTCATTTTATCTGTTAAAGTTAATTTTTTTACTCATTTCAAATGATGAGAAGACATTAGAGGAGAAACAAAATATTGTATGTGCTTGGAATATGTCTTCCAAACATCTAGCTTTTACAGGTAAAGACTAAACATTTTCATTTGCTATGTACTTGAACTTAATTTTTAGAGACATTAAGTTTCACTAAAACTTTTGAGCTTCCATAGATTCAAATAATATTTTGATTAGTGTCTTTTGATTTTTTTTACCACCTACAATGTACATATTTTATATTGAAAAGCTCTCTAAAATAATAAATATTTATTTATCAATAAATGAATAATTTATTCATTTATCGATAAATAAATAATCTCGCTAAATGATTTTTTTTTCCGGTCCTGTGGATATTACTTTATCGATGTTTAGCTGTACATATACAATCTAATTTGACAATATTGGTTAATAATTCACACTTAACAACATCACATCCATTTATTTTAAAAACTATTTTTTTTTAAAATCAATGGCTCGAATTTTGGCAATACCAATACTGTCAATCATTATTGTCAAGTATGATTGTGCAAATAACATAATTTTCCCAATATACCCATTAGTGGAAACTTATTTTTAAAATGATTTTTTGAATATCCTAAGATGGAACCAAACCCCATTCATAGGCGGATCCAGCATCCGACGAGTCGGGGTGGCTGCCCGTGATGGATCCGTTGGGGAAAAAAATTAAATAAGATTTATGAAGAAGAATTATATATATGTTATTGTATATCTTTTATTGAAATGTTGTCTAGATCAATTAGGAAAGAGAACGTCTTTTCATGTGAGATACTTGGGTTCGATTCCCTTCAGCACCATTGTCTCTTTTAATTTTTAAACAGAGTAAATAATGACTAAATATTAATTAATAATTGTACTAATGTTTAACAAAAAGAAGGGTAGCTCATATGGCAAAGGGGCAATTTTGTGCACTAGAGGTTTGAGATTCAATTATTTGCTTTTCTACTTTTCGTTTAATTTTTCATTACAATAAATAATAATTAAACAATTACATATTATTAGTTTTCGTTTTCGAAATAATTTCTTTAAAAAAATTATCAACTCAAATTATTACTCTATGATATATATATTTTTATTGTTATGTTTTATTAATTTATTTTATAAAATTCAAATTTGAACAATTTAAGTATTGTTCTTTATTCTTTTAAAAGTTCGAAAAATACTTTTTTCTTTTGAGATGAAAAATAGTTTTAGTTTTAAAATTCATTATTTTCAAAATTTTGCATAACATTCGTCTAAACTCTGAGCTTCTCTTTATCATTTAATCATGAAGACGTATAAACTGTTTCGTTTGAATTCGTAAAAAATTTAAAACTTGATCGTACGTGTATGATTGAAAAATGCATTTTTTTCTTATTATTTTATATTATATTGGAGTATATTTTGAAATGTATATGATTTTTTCACGTTTTAATGCATTTATATATTGATTGAGATTTTTTAACATTATTTAATTAAATAATAATAAACAATCTTATTTTTACGGCCATCAGAGAACGTCCTAACTGGCTTAATATTCTGGATCCGCCCTGACCTCATTTCATAATAGCTAAGTTACAAAAAGGCTGATTGTTTAGGTTAAAACACTGAGAAAATTGTACCCATTGGGCCCATTTGATTCATCATTGAGTAGCCATAAATTTCCATAAAATCTCTTTCTTGGTCACTCATTGATCAGAGACCATTGATTCTTTAATCAGGTGCCTTCAACTGTTCATCAAATTAAGGAGATTACGGTTTTTGAGTGGATGGACTGGTTTTTGAGGTTAATATTAGAGCATAAATAATCCTAACATCATCTGATAAAGTCTATACGTAGTTCTTAACTAAATTAATTATAACATTAACCGAATTATATGAGAGAATTTTGACTTAAGCTAAAAACTACTTAAAATTAAACTAAAATGTGAATCATATTTTTGGAGAAAAATTCGAATATGGAAATGCATTAGAACTTGGACTCCACCTACACTTATCCATTTAAATTCAAATAATCACGTGATCGACAATATTCATTTATAATGAAAACCACCGTTTCAAAAATATTAACGGCTAATTCTATTTATGAACTTATATTTCTATGAAAGTTGCGAATTGTAAAAATGCATTTAGAACAACCAAATATCAACCGAAGATTGCATAAATCAAATTGCAAAGGAATGAAATACATGATAAGAAAACAATGAAATTGTTGGGAGAAGAAAAAAATACCATCTCACACACGCATGTAGTGGAAAAGAAAAATAATTTAAAAAAAGTTCAAATTTACAAGATTTGACAAATTTGAATCCTCAATTTCTCGAGTATTTGAGTCGTAAAACTTTTTCAAAATACATTTCACATATCAAGAACGGATTATTATATCAATCTTAACAATAGCATATTGTGAAGATGACCGACTAATACAACATTTGGCATAGAACAAGTTGAAACTTAATTCATTTTTCCACATTAAACAAACTTTTAAGAGTTCAAATAACTAACTAAAATTTATTTAAATACATTTCAAACCTGTTGATTGAATCTGATTTAATAAATTTGTCTCACGTTGGGTGTGTTCACACATATGCTTACATCAAACCTAGTTATTAGAACATTGATCCTGCGGGGCTTAAATTATTTTCTGCATTTTGCTTACGCGCTTTCAACTCAGAAAGTGACGACACCACCATCTTCGATTTATTAGTTTTGTAGTGTCGAGAAAGTTTGCTGATTTTCTATATACAATTTCATAGGTCAAGATCTCAGCATCATGTCTCGTAAACTAATTTCTATTTTTGTCTATGAAATCATAGTCAGATAGACCTCCGCGTTCTCCTTGTCGTGTGGGGTGTTTCGGCTACTCTGATCAGTGATTGCAACCTGAAAAGTGAGGTCGGAGTTTTCTTCCCCATTGTACCTCCGATGTGAGAATCAGTAGTTGATTTAGGAAAGTAGGAATTCAAAAATGGAATTCAAAAATAGTTTGGTTTTCCAAAAGTCCATACATTTCTTACCTTAGAAGTACTTATAAGCACCTGATGCGACGTGGTGTCCACACCATCCTGCACGGTGTGCGGAGACCAAACATGAGGCAAATAACATTTTTGGTGTAATATGTTCGTTTTTGTTTTGAGTTGAATTTGTTAATTTTTGAGTATATTCTTTTTGAAGTACACGATTAATTATTATTTTTGTTTAATGGTGGTTTATTGCTGTAAGTTATTTTTGTAGCCATCATTGTGTAAATTTAGTCAAATATTCTGTTAAAGATTTGTTTCCAATAATGATTACCCAAAATTATAACAACATTATTATCTTGTAGAAAAGGGGTAGTAGACAACATATAAGTTTGGCTATATAGTATTAGAAATTGGAAATATCCAGTTGGATCCTATGAGAATGAAATAAAAGGAAATGATTGGTAATTCAAGCGTTCTATTCCATCACAAGTATCTGTGTCTTTTTTCAAGCTAAGATTCTAAAATTTGCATGACTCTTCCATTGTTCATTAATAGAATAGCCAAATATGTTATTTATGGTAAAATTATATCATGACTATACATTCTTAATAACTAAGTATTACTTTATTGATAACCTCTCCAGATGTCTTTGGAATACATATTATCTCCAAACCATTGGTTTTCTGCTACAATTATTCAATATCCAAATTACCAATATCTTAAAGATTTCGTAGAACTTCTTCATACTGATGAACAAGCATCTTTAATATGTAGTAATTTCTATGAATTTATATATGGAGTTATTCATAGAGAGGAAGGAAGAATAATAATTTAGCGGTAAATTGATTCATGAATTCATAATGAGATTTGTCAATTCTGAAAAAAACAATGAAGTGTTGATAAAATTAGATAATTATCTAGTCCGCTTTGATATGCAAGAATTCTGTCTCATCATTGATTTACCTTGCCATGAAATATCTATAAATCTTAACTCCAATAATGATAGGCTCCAAAACCAGTACTTTAACGGTACTAAAAAAATCAGTATGAGAATTCTTTTAGAAACATTTCATCTATGCGAAGATAAACAAGAAAAATTTAAACTTAGAATGGTGATGTTAGTAGAATGTATTTTAAAACCTACAGAAAGATACATTGACTACAGAACTCTTGGTATGGTTGAGCAACTTCAAGACTTCCTTCAGTATCTATGGAGCCGTAAAACATATTTTACTTTATTAAACTCATTGCAACTTTCACAATTGGAAAGAGTACAAAGGATGCAAGAAAATAACCAAAACGAATGTAAATATACATTACATGGATATTCACTTGCATTCCAGGTACTTTTATCCTATTCTATTTTTTTTACCTAATTTATTTATAAAAATATCTTCTATTTCTAATATTTATTTTCGCTTAATTTTCAGTAGTGATATATGAGGCATTTCCATAAATTGGGCGAAAGTTTGGCCGACGTAGACATAAAATAGAACAGAGCCCAAGAATGCATAGGTGGAAACCAAATAAAATATTATTAGATCAAGTAGTTAAACAATTCTTAACTACCTAATATGTAATTTAATCATTTACCTATACTTCTTTATTATATTATTTTCTTCCTTTTAAACAAAAATCCAAAACAAATCATTCATATAGTTTATTACAATTACAGATCTAAGTAGTTCTAATATTACAATCTACTGAAAAAGAATTACAGACATTATGGTACAAAATTATTTCTTTACCCTAAGACAACCACCACAACATACTAGATCATATTGTAAATGGGAGATTTAACAACATAGCACAAGAAACTCCAGAAGATGAAGATGACACTAATAACATGTCAATTGATCCTGATGCTTCAAGAACACATACTTTAGTTGAAGCTAGCCTAATTGGAGCTGACCCAAGTTCTACTCTCATTCATATTAACTATGTAACAAGAGAAGAGGTGGAAGAGATGATGAACATATACAGACAAGATATAGTGTCACATATATCAAGGAAACAAGAAAGACACTATGAATCAATTCTCCAAAATAAAAAAAGAGTTGTTTGAACAACAACACAAATGGCAACAAGACCATTACCAACATATGTAGTCTACCATGCAAGATTAGTACCAAATAATTCTTGACAACAAAAAATATTTCTTCGAACAGCAACAACAATAACAAGAAGAATATTATCAACACATGTAATCTACCATGCAACATTATGTTGATACCAGTTTGACTTCAGTAAAATTTTATATGAACGAAGAAAATAGCAATGTACTGAAGAAATTATCTGACTGGGAATCAAATATGGAAGCTGCTATATCTTCCTTTCAACAATATATTCCTCTCCATACAAGTGAAGTTCAACCAAAACACACATCAACATCTCAACAACTTCAACGTGTTGAAACTTTACCACAATTTTCAACCCAAGAAAAAAAGGTAAGGGAAAAAAAGATAAAGTCTTCATGTTATCTTTTAGTAAACTATCTGATGGAGAAATATACAATAATCAGAGATTGGATATTAAGAGATTCATTTGGGTAAGAAATTGAATTTTATTAAATGACTTCAATATTATAATTTTCATTCATTTTATTTCATACCAATTTAAATTATATTATACAGTTCATATTGGGATGCTGGAGGCAACAATCTCTATGGAAGAGACACATTGAAAAATTTATTGGATCCAACAAAAGATATCAATATTGCGGTTAGTCAAATAAAGTTTAATCACAATAACAATTTTTTTTTCATATTCAATATATTTGACTTACACTTATCTATTGTATCAGAATATTGACCTGGAATTAAGATTAGTGAGACAATTGATTAATGATGGTTGCACCCTTCATTCTAAAGAATATGAAATTATGGACTTTGAATTTGAAAATGAATGTGTTTGTCATCACATGCTGATAGTAAACGAACAACGAAGAAATACCGACGAATCTGTAGACATCACTCCTTTAGAAGGATACATAAATGGCAACTTGCCAATTGCTGTTCGTCCATAGATACAGTGCAATTAAATCCATATTCATATCCAAGCAACAATTGGCATCTTTTTCAGGTTGATTTGCGCAAACGAAAATTCCAAATATATGATTGCAATTATGATATCCATGGACCAGATGAAGTCAGAGCACATGCTAGCACAACATATAATTATGTCCATATGTTATTGTACTCTCCAACATTTTTTGTTAGCAGACCAGATCTCAGAAAATATAGAGACAAGAAGATGAAATTGAACATTATACCTTATTTGTCTTGTGTAAACAACGGGTAAACATTCAAATACTATTTACTATAATAATTATTTCCCTATTTTCTATAATACTAATTTATCTAACATGAATTTTTTTTATAGGCCCAACGACGCAATATTTGTCTCAAATTCATAGAATACTTTGTTTTAGGATATCCATTAGAAACAGTTTCATCAGATAATGAGTATTTACAAACGAAAGCTTACAGTTGATATATGTTTTAATGAATATTTTCTACATCCCCAGTCATCTTAATTTTGTAGCGTCACAAAGTACTCATAAATATTTCATTTTAATCATCTATATTATTTCCATCCTGTTTTTTCTATTATTTATACATGCATCATATTTCAATTAAACTTATAGATTTGTTGTACAAGCTCATTATTTGTTATCCAGATTGATATAGAGACTCGAAAGGTATTTGTCTTGTCCTTTTTTATTCTTGTTGATAACTAAGTAAAAAGTAAAAACTTTTAGAGAATTCCTGGACCATATAACACTTGATGCTACTGAGTGTTGACTATTAGTTTCTCGTGGTAACCACTGGGTTTACTTTTACTCTAGAGAAGGTTTCTTCTCAGCTTACTGTGCTAAAAACATTTTGAGTTCTTTTAAATTTAATCATATGCATATTGTAAAGAGTATTCCATGCCAAAAAAAAAAAAAAAAAAAGTATGTGCATACTCATGATTCATAGATATTTGAGAGTAAGATAATCAAACTAATTTTTTTTAAGCAAAGTCTTGTAGATCTCATAAATAGTGTGTATGCTAACTTTCGTTTAAATTTTTTTTATCATCTGCTCTACTTAAATTATTGTCATTTCCCATAGTATTCGTTCTTGATTTATTTGATTACGAAGCACCCATTGTTAGATTGTTGTTCAAAATTATGAGAAAATCAAGTGTTGGAATGGAAGGGATCAAATGGCCTCATGTGAGAACCATGCGGCCGCATGGCCATATACCAGGACTAAATGTCCCGGTATGTTTTATATTATGCGGCCGCATGTTACAAAATTTTGACCGTTTTTGTAGCCGTTTTTTATTGTTTGATTTTTGAAATTGGTGTCTTTTCACTTTATTTTTGGCACTATTTCGTGCATTTGGACTTGGCCTATATATAGGACTATGATGTTCAAGGCTTGGTGTGTGAAAAGCAATTGATAAGAGAGTTTTCATAAGATTCATTCCAAAAAGGCTTGATTAATCCTTCTTATGTTCTCAAGTTTGGGTAGAAATACTTAATGCTTTGGTATTTATACAACACGGTTTGATTAATCCTTCAAACTATTTGTCGGAATACCTTTAAGCACCAAAATTGTATCAAAGACGGGCAAATATCGTTTGAGGATAACGTTTATCGTGTTTAAGTCTTTCATGTCATTAAAGTTCTTGATTACTTTCAAATCTTTGTGTGGAAGATCAAAGTCTACGAAATGATAGACTACAATATGTGTAAATATGAGATAAGTTTATCATCTTCTTTTAGTTATTTCCATTGTTAAAATTTAAAATTTCATCATGGTTTTGTTCATTTTGTTGCTGGTCATAATTAATGATTTATCTCTATTTCATCTATTAGTGAAAATATTCCCAACAATCTCAAACGATATTGTGTAAAGGAGAGTGAAATCACCAAGGCAACATCAAGAATGATGAATAAAATTTTATGTGGACCGTTTGGAAAGAAATATTTTCCTTCGAAGAATGAACGGATTTAATCTGACATCAAGTGTTCGACTTTATCTCCAATTCCATTTTTGGTAAGTTGAAATCATGTTCAATCTTCACGCAAAATATTAAATCTGATTATATGCATAAAACGGATTAAACATCAGTTTTAAAGTTGGTATAATACATGATAATGGAAAATAACTGGTTTTTTGTAGAATATATTATAATGATCAAATAATAGTTGTTGATAGAAAAGAATATAAGAATGCATGCATTACTGTAATGAGGAACAGTGTATTTATGCATACTTTTTGTCCGAATTTGCACATTCTAGTTAGAATACATATGTGAGTAATTATTTGCCAAATTTGGTAAACATTGATTGTTTATGATTCGAATATTGTGTTTAATAAGCAATGCGTTATTACTTATGATTTGATTGATTAACTTGTGTCAACATGGAAGATTTGAAAAATAATGAGATTCTGTCCAAATGAAAATTATTATTTGGTAATGTGAATTAAGTTGCTTAAATCACTTGAAAAACTTGAGTAGAATATTAAGAAATATTCTAGAATATATATAAATGAAATGTCTTATAATATTTGGTGACATTAAATGTGGGTTTTATGATCATCAAGAAGATTACCATTTTGAATATGTGTATTACGGTACATACATAAATTCTATTCAATAGTCTTTATGATATAATTGCATGTTTAGAATTATGGATTTATTTGTTCATAATTCATTTAATGAATGGGTGCACGCAAATGTGATTAATATGATTGAAATGTACATGATTTTGAGAAGAAAATTATATGAGTTTTAACAGAAATTTTTGTGAAGAAATCATGAGTATGACATATTTTCTTTATCAAACAAATATGTACGTCTGTTTCTATATGTATTGGATTCCATTTATTTATAGCACGATGATTTGGATATTGCCAAGATTTATACAAGTTAGATAATGAATTGTTAGAAATTTACTCTTAACCATTGGACTTGTATACATGTTTATTTGAAAGAACATGAACTTTCATAACTATTTATTATATTATGAAATTGACATGGTGAATTAGTTGATTGATTTCATGTCTTTTGAGATGATATTAACTTTAGTTAATAAGGATAGCCTCAATAAAATAAGATGATTTATGCAATATTATAAGAGTATGGTAAATAGGGTTAAAATGTACCTATGATTTGATATGAAATAAAACTATCTTGTAAAATATCATAAATCTGATAATTGCATATATTTGAAGAAATTGTAATTCTTGTGAATGGGGATGCTTAGCACTCTTCACTGTACTGTACTACAATGCGTGAAACCAATTAAAGTTAGTTTATGTTTGAAAAGTTTTATTGGTCTATGAGAAGACCTTGATCATTTTGTGATTAAATTAAATGTAATTGATGTATAGTAGTACATTGTGTACAATTGAAATATATTGAGGATTGACGAAATACTTAAACTTTCTCGAAGCATTTGATATAGACATTATCTATTTGATAATGAATTGAACTATGAAAGAGTTGATAAACTTTAAGTTCAAGTATAACCCAAAATGTTGGGGTCAACATTAATGTTTGTGAACTTGTATGATGCATCTTTACTAGATTGCATGTGTATTCCTTATTAAGGAATTGTGGGGGTAACTTAGTTTAAAAGTTACATTTCCATATACCTTATAGTTATAAAGAATGTTTATGAAGTGAAAAGGGGATAGAGCATTTGTATAATTATAAGGATCATATACACTAGTTTTGGATGTGATGAGTGAAAGCCAGTTATGGAGTTTGAATATTTGAAGAATATTCATAATGTTGAAGATCATTGTAATGATTCAATGATGAAGAATTGAATATCCATACATGTGATCTACTAGTAAAAGCAATTGACTAGTGTAATGATTTGATAAAAATCCTCCAACAGTGTTTGGAAGTAAATAAAGCTTTAGATAAAGTTAGTAAGAAGCATGTTGCTTCATAAAGGATTTCTTGGTGGTGACCAAGTTGTATCCATCAAATAAATCGATCATTGGCTAGCTTAATTTAATAAGATACTAAGAGGGTGTTTGATGATGATTAAAATTAGATTTTAGTAGATTGTGATAGAAGTTTTTGAAATGTGTGGTTGAAAAGCTGTGGACCCATGAAAAATGTGATTAATATTGATTGTTTGACTTTGATTTAGATTAAAATCTAATTTTAATCTGTACCAAACATGGCATAAGTCATATGTCTAGACATGTGAGTCTAAGACATGATTACATAAGGAAATTAATCAAGAAGAATAATTTTCCTAAATCATATAATGTCAATCGAGAACTTGATCTAAATCTTTAAATAGAGATATCTACTTCGAGTAGGTATGGTTGAAACTCTTAAACCAAAATATCCACCAATGATGACAAACATACATGTCATTACTTAAAATGTAATCCACGGGTTCAAAGGGTAACAACAAGTCATTTGATATGTGCATAGTTTCAGCATTATAAAATTTGAAATAACCTTATCCTAATTATATAATGCTGGTTCTTACTGAAGTGAGGGCTGAGTTATAAACTCTTAATGAAGTTCAATACATAGTGCAAGTGTTTCTAAAAAGTAACAAAGATACTGGAAGAACTTCACCTAAATGAATTTCGAGGTGGTGCCACCTCAATAGAAGGTTAGAGTTTCTCTCTTAAAAGTTTGTTGAAAAAGGATGAGCACAAGACCATAATAGCGTTAAGCAAGTTTGAGAAACTTGAGAACATGTGATACTCGTGCATGTGTTCTAACTGGTATTGTCATACGGAATAACTGGTTCAAAGATTCATGCTACATTTGATTCCGACATTACTTTGTTTGTATTAAACTATGATTAGATTCAAATTGAAAAATATACAATCCTTATGCATAAGTATCATATAATTTTGAATATGAGATTTCATAATTTTGAACAAGAGAGGGATTGTTAGATTGTTGTTCAAAATTATAAGAAAATCAAGTTTTGGAAAGAAAGCGGATCAAATGGCCTCATGTGTGAACCATGCGGCCTCATGGCCATATACCAGGACTAAATGTCCCAGGCCGCGTGGTGCAAATTTTCAACCGTTTTTGTGGCCGTTTTTTATCATTTGATTTTTGAAATTTGTGCATTTTCACTCTATTTTTGGCACTATTTCGTGCATTTAGACTTGGCCTATATATAGGACTATGATGTTCAAGGCTTGGTGTGTGAAAAACAATTGATAAGAGAGTTTTCATAAGATTCATTTCAAAAAGAAAATAAACAACTTATTTCTTCTTCCATATTAATATTTTCCTCCTTGTGTTCTCAAGTTTGGGTAGAAATACTTAGTGCTTTGGTATATCTACAACAAGGTTTGATTAATCCCCCAAACTATTTGTCGGAATACCTTTAAGCACCCAAATTGTATCGAAGATGGACAAATATCGTTTTAGGACAACGTTTATCGTGTTTGAGCATTTCATGTCATTAAAGTTCTTGATTACTTGCATTAGTTACTTTCAAGTCTTTGTGTGGAAGATCAAAGTCTACAAAAGGAGAGACTACAATATGCGTAAATATGAGATAAGTTTATCGTCTTCTTTCAGTTATTTGACTTATTTCCATTGTCAAAATTTAAAGTTTCATCATGGTTTTGTTCATTTTGTTGCTGGTCATAATTGTTGATTTCTTCTCAATTTCCTCTCTTAGTGAAAATATTCCCAACACCCATTAAGCATGAAGTTTCAAGTGATGATTTGGCTTCTTAAAGAGGGACAGAAACATGTTAACCTATCTATGTTATGCTTGGCTTCAGACATCTTTCTCCAACAAGCTTCTGGATTTCTTGAACAAAAATTTCTTAACTATTTATTTACCTGACTGCCTTCTTTGCTCATGTAACATACCATGTTATTTATTCCGCAAAGCAGATGTGGTATCCATTTTATATTGGTTTCTCTTTTACATATCCATTAGTGTTTTCTCCTCTGTACACTGTAAAATCACAATTGAGTTTTAAACGTAATAGATATAATAATTCAATAGGTTCCTTCTAGGGAGATACTGACGTTTGGCAACAATATACCTTTATTCAATATGAGGATGCTAGTGCCAAGGAGGCACGGAAGGATGCATTCGTCCTTGTCGCTGGTGGCCTTGGGGAACGTCTTGGCTACGATGGTATAAAGGTAAGTTAGATTATGTATTCCAAATGGAAAATACAGTCTGTCTGGCAATTTAAACACTTTATTTTTTTTAGACTTAGTTTGTTATTGTTGTAAAAGGCCATGGATGCCTTTCTGAATGTAGTATACATAACCAATGATGATCCCTCTTAACTAAAAATCAAGCAACTACATTAGTGCTTATCGCAGGAAATGAGTCAGCTGCAATCCTTTGACTAAGATTCTCATCCTCTACAGGTGGCTCTACCTTTAAAGACATCTACATGAACATGTTTCTTATAGCACTACATAAAATATATTCTAGCCTTAACAAGAAACTAGCTGCAGGCTAAGTTAAGTTTTAGTTACCAAGGTTTTTATTTTGTAGATCAACTTGGATTGTGCATTAACTATCATTAAGGAGAATGATATTTAAATATGAGATTATTGGTGCTGCACTTAATCATAGTTTGCCTCCATGTGTATAATTTCTAACAATGCATGTTTGCTATATATCCTGCTATTCACCTGGGGGTAGTTCTATAAAATTAAGAAAATAGTACAACATGAAAGGGATGAAACTTCATCATCTTGGGAAGTTCACAAATTTTGGGCTATCTGTGTAAGTCACCTTGTTAATCAATAGTATCTGAATATGGTTTCATTGCATAATTATTTCTCAAAAATGAGGATAAAGAATAATGCTCAAGGAGAGATTATCATCTTTGTAGTCCCAGTGGAAACTTTTCTGTCTTTAAGTTCTTTTTTGAGTAAGTAGTTTTCCTGGTGCGCTTTTGGTGTTCAACTAATATGGTAACATGTTTCTTAACACAAGTTATGACGCTGATTACAATTAGCCTCTACCAAGGAATGGATTTAAACTCTTTATTGGTTAATATGAGCTAGAATTAGCAATGAAGTTCTTTAATCTCCTTTCTGTACTTTTCTCTATGTACTAATTTTGTATCCCATTGCTGAAATTCCTGCCAATCTGCACCAATAATAACGTATCCAAAAAATGCAGGATCGAAATCTCCCTAAAATTATGCTCTAAAAGTGTGATCATTTTATTTTTGACCTTGCGCATTTAGAGAATTCTCCCAACGCTTGCCCCCAGAAGAAATTGTATATTGTTCGTAGGATCTGTAATTTGACTCTCAACTTTTTCTTTTGCTAGAGGTTCTATGTATATGTAAACATCTAGCTACAGAGCAAACTATTAGTCTCATAATCAATTTGTTGACGCAGCTTCAAAGGACACTTTCACCATCAACTCTTGTCTCTACGTAGTCATCCTTGCAGCCTCAACAACAAATTCCATTATAGTCATGAATTCTTTCATCACAATCCACAAAATGGCGACATTTTCTCTTCTGGGTTACTACTGTTTTGTACTAATCACACATTTGTTAATTAATTATTCATTTAAATTGTTCACAGCGTTCATTTACACAAAGTCTATACACCAACCTCTTGTTCATTGTTTTTTAAGAGTGTCAATGCCATTTGCTATATTTAGGTTTGCTATATTTAAGGTCATCGAGTCCAGAATGCGTAAAATATAAAACGCTAACATCACTTTCAAAATAACACAACATGTGCATTGCACAGGTAAAAACTAGTATGGATAAAATTAAGAATATTTCTAATTACCAAACTATCTTAGGGTCCGTTTGATTACAAAGATGAAATTTGGGTGGAAAGAAAATGAATTCCATGGAATTGAATTGTCTAAAATTTGTTTTACTGAAAATTGTAATTAATTGTTTGATTGGTATAATTTTTCACATGTTAAATGTTGAAAGATTGGTATCTATTTGACTTTGTTTTTCATAGAAATTGTCCATTAAGTTGATATTTTTTTATCATTGAATCTAGAATTTGTTCAATTGCCAAAAAAAAATTTTAAAAATGACAAATTTTTTTTTACTATACTGAATACCATTCGTTTGGCTTTATTTTGCATAAAAATTATCAATAAAGTTATAAAAAAAATTTACAATTGTATCTAGAATTTTTTTCAATTGCAAAAAAAAAAAAAATGGAAAAAATGATTTCAAGGAAAAGCAAGAAAATGTGAGTGTGTGAGAAAAAAATGGAAAAATCATTTGCCTAGAAAAAAAAAAACATATCAAACACAAGAAAAATGGGAATATGGAAAACAAATTTCATTTTCCATGGAATTCCCTCCCTATCAAACACGCCCTTAATGTTTAAAGAATCAACAGGATGAAATTAAGAATCTTTTTAATGTTGGAAAAAATTAAATTTTAAAGAATGTGCAATTGATTCTTTTGATGGATTAAATCCAAAATAATTGTTAATTTTATGCACAAAATGAATTTTAGAATAGTGAATTTTTGGAGAATATGTGGTTAAAAAGTTGAAAAAAGTTTTGAGATTACATGCAAAATATTTTATTTGTGAAAACGTATAGTTAAAAATGAGTTTGAACAAAAATGAATTTTAAAATAATTATAGACAAACATGTGCTAAATGAGTCCTTCCATTTGTGTGATGGTTATATTGACACAACATTGTAATTGCAATTAGGCTCTAATCGTTGCTCATTTTAACAATTATTTCTTAATTTTTTTCGTCGAATTTTTATCTTCAAACCTTCCATTAATTAATATGTCTCGTTCTTAATGATTTATATCAAAATATTTTGATTTTATGCTTTGAAACGAGGGAATTTTTTTTTTGCACTTTTATTTATTTTATAAAAATATGATGAAAAAAAGTCATTTTACGCCAATTCAATAAACTTTTAGACATAAAATTGTTATCAAATACAAAAACTATTAACTAATGGAAAGTTTCGGGATAAAAATGATATGAAAAATCATTAGAAACATAAGTGACAATGAACAAAGATTAAGAACTTTAAGTGCAAATAAAATGTGATACAAGAAATAAAAATCGTATTGTGAATATAATTACGCTTTTTGCTATTGCAATTTAATGCCCGATTAAAGATCTGAGTGTGTTTGAGCCACATTATTTTGAAAAAAAATTATTTTGGAATAATAGATTGATGGAGAATGTGTGGTTAAAAAAGAAGGGAAAATTATTGATGTGATGGAAAATAATATTTTATTGAAGAATGCGTAGTTGAAAATGAGTAGAAGAATGAAAATGAAAATTTTAATGTAGTTCAATAGGGTCTCAATTCTATTCTAAAACTTTAAATAAATAAAAAAATTCATACAAAAATGGTAAATTAAAAAGACAAAAAATGTAAATAATATATTAAAAAAAAAGTTGTCTTCTTCCCTCACACTCACCCTCACCCACCTCCACCTCCACACACACACACCTCCACACCCCAGGAACGATGGAAAGAATCGACGAAGAATCTATAATATAAAATCATGAATGAAAAAGTGTGATGATAATTCTCAACTCGACAATCTCACCCAAGCCCCCAAAACCACCTACCTTAGCTCCTAGCCAAATTTTCACCCGCCGCTACAATCATCGTCATCACAATTGGCTATCCAAAGCTCTGCTCGTCTAGCAAAATTAGTAATTTCATTGAAAGCCGGTGTTTCCTCTTTTTTGTAAATCGTACTTATTTCGATTTTTTTTTTTTTTGTTGTTGTCTAGTTTTATATTCTATGATAGTTCGAGTGAATGGTGCAAATATTTATAGGAGTGAAGAGCTCAATTAAAGTTTCTTCCAATATTAGATGTGTATTTTAAAGGAAAGCAACGGGAATAAATCAGAACATGAACCAATAAAAGATATTTATTTGGGGCAGGTAATAATCAAATTTTTAGTTCATTTTGATAAAAGTTAATGAATTCATGACTTTAATAAAATTTGAGTATACCATAAAATATATATTTAAAATTAATTGTTAATTTACCATAAAATATATATTTAAAATTAATTGTTAATTTAGATTTAGATTTTTCTCAAGTTTTTAAACCCTAACAAACAAGGGCTTAATTTTTGTGTTCCAAAGCTTCTCAAATTAGTTTTGTGCCAACCTTCAAAGCAGTAAAAATATCTCAAAGAGTATTTCTAAATATAAAATGTTCTTTATGTTAAAGAGCGGGTACTTAAAAATAAATTTCAAAAAACTCCACATTTAATTTTTTAAAATAGTAATTGGGTTTGACTCTCCAAATTTAGAAAGTCAAACTAACTCTCTATTCTTAGCCCTTTTTGACAACCATTATTCAAAAATTCTTTAATCCACCCACTCATTTTTCAACAACGCATTTACAACATAAAATATTTTTCACGTAAACTCAAAATCTCTCCCTACTTTTTAATCCCACATTCTATAAAAAAATTGTTATTCAAAACATTGTTTTATTAAAATAATGGCTATCAAACAGACAATGATTACACTTAATAAGTCACAAATTTCAATATTATACTTCTTAAACAACTAAATGAAGTCAAAGACAATAAACATGTACCCTAAAGACTATGGTTTATTCAAACAGAATGGAAAACCTTGACTGAAATCCTAACAGAAACCTTAACTTTTTCTTCATTCCCTTCCTTAAACTAGTTTCCAACAATAACTAGTTTAATTCAGGAACTTGACAGACTCCCAACTGACTTCAAAACCTTTGAAATGCATCCAATGTGAGGGGCTTTGTCATCACATCTACCAGTTGATCTTGTGTTCCACAGTATACTAACTCCACTACTCCTTCTCTTGTGAGATCACGAAGAAAACGGAAGCGCACATCAATGTGCTTGCTTCGACCATGTAGCACATGATTTCTTGATAGTTTGATTGTGGAACTATTATCACAGAGGATTGTAGTGCTGTACTTGCTTTGCTCCAGACTCAGTTTCTCTAATATCCTCTTCATCCAAATAGCTTGACTAGCACAAGCAGTTGCAGCCACAAACTCTATTTCTATGGTTGAAAATGTGACTATAGGTTGTTTTCTTGAAGACCAGGCAACAGCTCCTAAACCCAACATGAAAACATAGTCTGATGTGCTCTTGTGGTCATCTAAATCTCCTGCATAGTTGCTATCTGCATAACCAACCAGGCCTTCACACCCTCCCTTCTTATAAAAAATCACAAGCTCAATGGTTCTCTTCAAATACCGCAAAATCCTCTTGACTGCCAGGATATGTAACTCAGTTGGCTTTGTCATGTACCTACTAACCAAACTTACTGTATACATTAAATCTGACCTTGTGGCCTTTGAGAGATCCCACCATCTACTTGTACATAGACTCATCAACTCGCACTTCATTCTCATCCTTAAAAAGCTTACAACCAGGAACAATGGGATTATGAACCAAATGGCAATTCTCCATCCTAAACCTCCTCAACACCTCCAAAGCATATTTTCGTTGGCACATGTAAATTCCATCTGATCTCTGCAACACTTTTATGCCAAGAAAGAATCTCATTCTCCCAAAATCAGTCATGTCACACTCTCTCAACATGGAATTTTTAAACTCATCAATTCATCATTGCCAGTAAATATTAAATCATCTATATATAAACTGACTATAAGAATCTTACCTTCCTTATTTGTTTTAATGAATATAGTATGCTCACTATAGCACTTCTTGAACCTTGACTCATGAAATGTGCTTCAATATGGCTAAACTAAGCTCGCGGAGCTTGTTTTAGTCCATAGAGGGCTTTTCTCAACTTATATACTTTCTGAGGATGGCTTTTCAATTCATACCCCTTACGCTGCTCCACGTACACTTCTTCATTGAGTTCTCCATGCAAGAAAGCAGATTTGACACAAGCTGGTAGAGACTCCATCCTCTTTGAGTTGCTAGGGCCACAATCATTCTCATTGTATCCATTCTCGCAACCGGTGCAAACACTTCTATGTAGTCTATCCCTTATTGTTATACATACCCCTTTGCCACCAACCGAGCTTTGAACTTGTCCACTTCTCCATTTTCTTTAAGTTTGGTCTTAAAAACCCATTTCACTCCAATCTTCTTCGCACCTGTAGGCAAGTTAGTGAGTTTCCATGTATTGTTCCTCTTTATAGCTTTGATCTCCATGTCCATAGCCATTCTCCATTTGTCATGCTTCACTGTCTCCTCAAAATATATTGGATCTGTTGAAGAAAACAAGCCCTCCCCAGTTACATAATCTCTCATCCACAATGGAGCTCCTCTGACTCTTCATTCTCTTGATAATTCTCCTCCATTATCACCATTTTGAGCATTACTGATTGGTTCTTCAATTACTTCTTCGACCGGTTCTTCAATGGCTTCTTCTTCATCCTTATTCATTGCTCCATCATCTCTTTCGTTCACTACCTCATTGTCTTCTTCATCATTCCATTCCAAATCAGCCATCGCAATTTTTTCATAGCTTTTATCCTAGCTCTAAGATTTGTCTTCTTCGAACACTATATCCCTACTGATTACCACCTTCTTTACAACTGGATCGTAGAGCCTATATGCCTTGGACTCTTCACTTACGCCCAATAATACACAAGTGAAACTCTTTGCCTCTAGTTTTGTTCTTTTTGCATCAGTAACATGCATATGTGCCACGCATCCGAAAACCCTAAAATGTTCTACTGAGGGTTTTCTTCCACTCCAAGCTTCCTCGGGTGTTTGATTCTTTACAGCCAATGTAGGACTTCGATTTAGAACGTATGGTTTCCAGTTTACTGCCTCTAGCCAAAATGTCTTGGGGATCTTCTCAGATAACATACATCGAACCATATTCATCACGATTCGATTTTTTTTTGTTTTGCTACGCCGTTTTGCTTTGGAGTATATGCTGCAGTCAGTTGCCTTTTAATGCCATGCTCGGTGCAAAACTTACTGATTTCAAAGGATGTGAACTCTCCTCATCAATCTGTTCTTAAACATTTAATATACCCACATACTTCTTTCTCAACACAATTCTTAAACCATTTGAACATACTTAATGCTTCTAATTTCTCTACTAAGAAATAAGTCCATGCTTTTCTAGTAAAGTCATCAATAAAGCATATAAGATACCTCTTTTTACTATTGTAGATGTGAAAGATTGGTCCGCAAATGTATGCATGAACAAGTTGAAGTTTCTCTGTGGCCTTCCAATTACTCTTCTTTGGGATTGGATCCTTATGTTGTTTCCCAATCAAACAATTAGCACACACTGTTGATGGAGGCTTGAACTGAGGCATACCATGCACCATCTTCCTGAATTGGAGAGTCATTAATCCTTTATAGCTCAAGTGTCCATAGCGACAATGACATAAGTATGCCAAATCCTGTGTAGATGTGTAGAGACAATAAGGTCTTTGAGGTAATGAGCTTGCTAGCATGACAAACATCCGATTTGTTGTCATCTGTGTGTGTATTATGAGCCCAATCTCTAGATGATAAATTTTGAGCTTTCCATGTTGAATAAGAATCACCAATCCTTTTTCTTGTAGTTGTCCAATGTTCAGAAGATTATTCTTGAATTCTGGTCCATAAAAGACTTTACTAACAACATGAGTAAAGGCACTTAATTTTAATCTCACGTTGCCTCTGCCCATTACTTCCATCTTTATGTTGTTTCCCAACTTTACTTGGTGCTTGAAGCTCTCATTTAAATCACAGAACAAGTTCTTATCACCACACATATGGTTACTACATCCAGAATCTAGAAACCAAACATCTTTTCTTTGAGCATCATTCATCTCCACATATGCCATGAGCAACATCTCTTCCTCATCTCCTACTTCAGTATAGTTAGCTTCATTATCCCAGTTTGGACACTCGGATGCAAAATGTCCAAGCTGTTGATAGTGATAGCACTCCACTGTTGCATTGTTGTAGGATTGACGGCCTCTTCCTTTGCCTCTGTAAGCACCTCGACCTCGTCCTCTCATACCAAACCTGCCTTCAGTTGTTATCTTGAGAGCTTGGTCTTCTCCTGAGTATCTCTGAAATTTCTGCTTATAAACAATCAGAGAACTCTGCAACTCATCGATGGAAAGTCGATCAATGTCTTTGGATTCCTCAATCGAGCACACAACATAATTCAATTTCTCACTCAGTGCTCTGAGAATCTTCTCTACCACTGTGACATCTTGCATCTGCTCTCCATTTGTTCTCATTTTGTTGGCCACAAACAACATTATTGAAAAAAACTCGGTGACCCATTCTCCAGCTTTCATCTCTAGGGTTTCAAACTCTCTGCGGAGAGCTTGTAGATGCGATCTCTTAACCCTTGCACTCCCTTCAAACTTCTTCTTCATAGACTCCCAAATCTATTTGGAAGTGTATTTCACAAGGATAGTCTCCAATATCGTCCGATCGATGGCCTGAAAGAGATAATTTTTCACTTTCATGTCTTTCAATTTCAATTCCGCTAGCCTTCTGTGCCGTGCTTCTGTCTGCTCCACTCCAGCCTCTGGCTCAACATAGCCAGTCTCTATCATATCCCAATATTCCTTTGAGCGTAGGAAATTCTCCATCAGCATGCTCCAATGGTCATAGTGACCATCAAAACTAGGGATGGATGGATACACAAAGTTTCCTTCAGTTGATATCTTCTTTGCTATTGCAAGGATCTCAAAGACTGTTGCTTTAATTTTATGAGGCCCAGTGGGGACTCTAATACTACAATGTTAAGAATCGAAAACCACAGGTCAAAGAATACTCAAGGATTTCTAGGAATGATAATAATTCTTATTGAACAATCTAGGCTTATAAATAGCCTTTTACACTCCTAACAGGATGAAGAAAAATAGCTCACCTTTGCAAGTGATAAAAACAATTAACTGAAGTCAAAGACAATAAACATGTACCCTAAAGACTAGGGCTTATTCAAACAGAATGGAAAACTTTGACTGAAATCCTAATAGAAACCTTAACTTTCTCTTCACCCCAACCCAACCCAATCCAACCCACCCAAACCAAAAACAATATTACCTAGTCATCCGACGTCGGCACCAATGTTGACGATACCGCAAACTGTCGCACGCATACTCCTTCAACACATTCTTATTCCTCTCCAACTCTAACTCAAAAACCAAATTAAAACCATGTTCTTGCCCTAGATTATTTGATTGGAGCATTAACTGAAGATAAACCCATTATAGTATGATGTTGTTGAAGGTTTTTATGTGGCCAATTTTATGAATTAACATCCCAAATCCGTAAATTGAAGGATTTGCCATATGTATTGTCGGATTTGCCAGATGGTTCTTGATGCTTTGGAGACTGATTTTGATCTATATATGTTGTTTGCTCAATATCATGTGATGTATGTGTTTGTGATTCATGGTTGGTGGTTGGGGCAAGGAGTGATTTTATTGATTGGGTTTAATTTTTGGATGGGGGATGAGGGTGACAGTTTTTGGAGATGATAATGATGTTGGTTTCAATGGTAGCGATAATAGTGGTTTTTGGTGGTAGCGGTGGATGAGTGGAGTAGTGGTGTCGGAGCTTTGCAGTGATACTAGCAATCGCCGACAGTTGTAGACGTGAAAGATGGGTGGATCTATGTAGAAGAAGGTTCAGGCTTTCCATTTCCCTTTTTTTTATTTAATTATTTTAATTCTTTAATGTGATAAATATGAAAGTACCACTTTGCCCCCATTGACATTGATTAAAATGTGGTCAAAATTAATTTTTTTGGGGTCAAATGACGGCAGACCAGATGGAAACCATCCAAAAAGGCATGTGATGCAACGGTTGAAAAGGTTTAGGGTGGCTGCTACAACTTTTGAAAGGTTTGGAAAAGTTTGTTAGTGTTTCAAAAGTTTGGAGCTTTTATTGCAATTATCCGATAAGTTGAAAAGTAGGTGTGGGTATAAACATCAGGATCCATTGTCATGATTACAAATAATATTGTCAAATAGTTGTATATTAATTTAAATATTGTAAAAATTAATAATATTTGAAATCCCAATTCGGCGTGGCTTAAATAATTGATTAAAATTTAAATTAAAGTCAACAATAATTTTAACTCTCCATTTTATGGGACCATAACTTTTCGATTATATATTTCATCAATTTTTATCAGAATTTACTAAAAAAATATTTTTTATCTATACAAAATAGAGGCTGAATATATGTTTTATAAAGATTTGTATCACATTCATAGTAAACAGAGAACAAGAGATAACCACTTAATAAGTTATTTTTAACTTAAAAAGATTTGTATCCCTCTTTTACACCAATTACGTCACAAATCTAGTTTACTAAGGAGGAGAAAGAAGAAAAAGTATATAAGGCAAAAAGGGGAAAAAGGACATTAGTGCATAAACATCAAGCATATACTAATTTGGTATTTTGTAAAGAGTAGAAGTGTCATTAGTTTTCAAAAAAGTGGAAGAGGAAAAAATTATGAAATACCTAGTGTCATAGACATTTAATTTAAATAATTTATCCATCCTACAACTAAAATACATTTTATATGGTTATATTAGCATGTATAAAAAATGAAAAAATTGAACAATTTAAAAAAAAAAAAAAAAAATGGAGCCTTCGCATAATGCAGAGTGTGCTGATCATAGCTCCACACATTTGCGGAGCATAGCTCAACATTGTGCGGAGTGCTTAGCACAATGCGGGGCAAGGCTTCACAAATATGCAGAGCGTGTCCGCACTATGCAAAGCGTTTCTCCGCACTTGAGGGGGGTTTTTTTTTTCTAAATATTTTCCCTATAAGATAATTAATTAAATCAATTTCGCATCATAAACTTGATTCTAATTATATGGTTATCATGTTGATATGAAAATTGGACAGACTTAGATTTGGTTTTATTGTTTACTTTACTCTTACAGGTTTCATATGAAAAAACAACAAAGGAAATTGTCTAACCAAAATTCTTGCAAACATATCAAAGAAAAAACAGGATACCCTCTCCAAAGATAAGACTCAGAAAACAACTATTTCAGAAAATCAATACATCAGCATTCATTTACTCACACGAATACAAAGCCACGATGGCATTAAGAATAAATCTCCAAAAGGAACATGAAAACCTCTTATAGAAATAGTGGTAGTTATTTCCTGTTAATCTAAAAGAGAATGCAAGCTATACGAAGGTTGGTAGTTGCTATAATCTTCCTCGTGTAGAGCTTATCAACCAGCATTGATGATGGAAGTAGCAATTGCCAATACACCTTTGTGGCTGGGCAATGACATCCATTTTATCTACGGGCAAAACATCAATAAAAGGCGAAAAAAGTTGTCTTATGTTGTTAGGAAATTCTAATATATATGGGGTCATATGTAATATATTAAAATGTGTGGTGCTATTATTTAAAGAATATTAGTCAATTAAAGCGATCCACTAAAGATGAATTTTGACTAATGGGTATTAGGTTTCATGGAATTAAAGTGTAGAGATCAGAAGTTTGTTTTAGATTGTTGAGGAGTCGATTTGAAACAAAAGAAAGATAATGACCATTCATTATCTTATAGTTATATTGGGTCATGGTCCCCAATTTGTTGTGTTCTTCAAAATTTTCTGCATCCCCATCAACAGAGATCGAAATTGAAGAGAAGATCACAAATCAAATTGGAAGATCATAACCTTTCAGACAAACAATCAGATTATCAAGGATTTAAGTATGTTTTATTTTTATTGTTTTCTTAGATTTTAACATGGAGTTTCAATTTAGGGTTTATATGAGAAAATGATTTGATTATAGCATATGGATTGAATCTATAATCCTTTTTACATTTTTCTATCAAGTGGTATCGGAGCCACTTTATGGTTGAATTCATGAGAAATTGAGATTTTTAAATTCTGAATTTTATGGATTATATGATTTTCATGTTATTTTATGTAATTTGGATTTATTATTATATGAATCTAGCATGAAATTATATGGATTTCGGAATAATTTAAGGTTTTCTTGAAAATTCGGATTTTGAAATTGAGGTTGGATTACTATATTTTCAGATATGTTATAAAGATTTCAAGTTCTATATATAATAAAAATGTTAAGGCAACCGCTGCCGAGGGTCGGTGGCAGCGTACGATGTCGCTGTTGTAACATCAGCTATTGTTGGTCACCGAAAGGGGTGGCACCCGCAGCTAGATTGTGTCTTGGTCGGAGCCGTCAATGGAGGAAGATAAATGGTTTTTTCATTTAGAATTTCAGTTTTGGAATTTAAGGGGACAGTTGCTTCTTGTGTAAATTTGATATGTTAAGGTCATTGGCTGCAAATTACTATTAGGGTTAAAATTTTAAGTTTCAACTCCTAAAGTTTAAAGTTAATTCAAGTTGGGCTTAATGTTATGAGTTTTAATAACTCAACTCCCGAAATTTAAAGTTTTGATTATTCAACCCCCTAAAGTTAAAATTCATCCTATTGGGCCTTAAGGTTACTGATTTTAATAATTCAGTCCCTGAAGTTCTGAAATCAATTAATTTGAGCCATTTAAGTTCTGAATTTAATAAGTAAGCCCTTGAATGTTCATACTTAGATTGGCCCCTAAAGTTTTGCATGATTAATTATTGACCCCTAAAGTCTTGAATTAATTATTTTTGACCCCTTAAAATTTTGAATTAATTAATGTTGACCCCTAAAGTATTGAATTATTAACCCTTAGGCCCTTAAAGTTTCAAGATAAATAAAATTAAGTATTCTGCTTATCAAATTTTGATATAAATGACTTATTTGAGAATATAATATTCAAAAGTGAATTGATTGAAGTAATATGTTGCCAAAACAACCTCTCTTGTGGAAATTAATTAACTTAGAATATTAGAAGGAATTCATGTGCATGCTTGTTCATGCGAATATTAGCCGACCCAAAGAAAGGTTAATATTTGGCTGAATTGCATGCATTCTTGTGATGGTAAACGTGTGACAATTATAAGATTTCCATATGAATAATAAATCAATTCAAAGATGTGTTTATTATTTGACAAGAGTTATTGTCAATGTTTGATCACTACACCAAGAGTACCACTTACAATTAATATTACTGTCTAAAGACTTGATATTAACGATGTGTTAGATATCTTGAGATGAGACTTACCATTATTTAAATTAATTAATTGTTTAATACGGATTCCAATGTAAACATGTTAATCGTTATAAGTTCTCTATTCAGTTAGTCCATCCACTTCAGCAATATCTATCCACATCAACTCTATTCTCATGCTAAATGGAACAAACTTCAAGGATTGAAAAGAGAGTATATTAATTGTTTTGGCTATGAGGATCTAGATCTTGAGCTCCGGATTGAGCAACCCGCTCCTCTTACGGAAGAAATTCATCTGATGAAAAGGCGAACTTTGAGAAGTGGGAAAGCTCAAATCGCATGAGTCTAAAGATTATTAATCACGACATTCTGGAAGCCTGTGGAAGCATAGTATCCGAAGAAGTAACTAATGCCAATAATTTTCTTGCCGAAATTGAGAAACGTTTTGCGAAAAATGATAAGGTTGAAACAAGCACGCTTTTGCAAAGCTTGATTTCTATAAGGTATGAAGGCAAGAGGAACATAAGGGAGTACATCATGGAGATGTCTCATATTGTTTCTAAACTTAAGGGACCAAATCTCGAGCTGTTTGATGACTTGCTCTTACATTTGGTATAGATCTCGCTTCCTGCACAATTTGGTTAATTAAGGTCAGTTATAACTGTCAAAAGGGGGAAATTGACTCTTAATGAGCTCATTTTCATATTGTGTGCAAGAAGAAGAGAGGTTAAAGCAAGATAAAACTGACATTACTCACTTGACAAGTACTTCTAAGAATAAGTAATAAAGAATAACAAAGATGCATTCGGTTCGATTTAAAATAAACAGCAAAAGCCTGGAAAATAATAAATTTAGCTATAATTTTTTGTGAAAATATGGGATATATATAAAAAGAGACTGTACTAAATACCACGTTTTACGTGTAAAGAATAATACACTTCTCACTTCGATTTGTTTTGAGGTAAATTTAATGTCAATACCTAGACACACTTGGTGGATAAATTTTGGTACCACTACTCAAATAAGTGTGTCTATGCATGGTTGTTTGAGTTGTCAAAACCAATTAACGCTGAAAGATTCATCCACATTGGATGATGACAAATCAGTTAAGGTTGAGGCTATAGGGGCTTTAAGTTATCATTAAATGGTTATTATTTGGACTTGAAAGAGACATTTGCGGTACTGTCCTTTTTTGGACATAATTTGATTTCTATTTCTACATTCGACAAATTTGGTTACTCTTGTTTAATTTGAAATAGTCAGTTTGATCTTTTTCGTACCTCAAATATTGTGGGCACCAGTTCTTTATCTGGTAACGATAACCTATATTTGTTTAATACGGTTGCCTCTTATAAAGAAATCTTGTATGTAAATCTGCATGGTATTAAACATAAATTAACCAATGAGAATTCTACTTTACTATGACACAAGCGATTAGGTCACTTCTCTTAAAAGAGAATGGAAAATCTTATGTCAGAATGAATTCTTGATTTTCTTAATTTTTTCAGACTTAAGTGTTTATATCAATTGCATTGAGGGAAAACAAACAAACATAAAGAGATTAAGTGCCATAGGACTTTAGATGTCTTGGAACTAATTTATACGGATATTTGTGGACTATTTCCTTCGACTTCTTGGAAAGGTCAACAGTCATTTATTATGTTCATAGACGGATTTTTCTCACTATGGCTACATATATCTAATATATGAATAATCCCAAACACTGGACATGTTCAAAGCATACAAGACTGAGATTGAAAATCAACTCAGTAAAACAATTTAACAAGTCAGATCTTATCATAGTGATGAATACTATGATAGTTATGACAGATTAGGAGAACAACATCCAGTGCTTTGGCTAAATTCCTAGAGGAATGTGGAATCATTCCACAGTGCATCAGGATCTTTTTAGGTAAAAGCACTAAAGACTGCAGCTTAAATTCTCAACATAGTTTCAAATAAAGCAATTTTTAAGAGGTTACAAATTTTTTAAAGATCTCACTATTAAGTTAATTTTCGAAAGAGAAATGTTCGATTCTTTGAGGATGTAGAGTTTGCAGAGGAGATAAGGTTACAATGTTAATGATTTTGTCTTAAATGAAAAATATGTATATATTTCTTCTGTTGCAATTGACAATGATCGGGTTCAGGGACAGATTCTTGCTCCAGATCTTGTTCAAGAAGCAATTTCAGATCAAGACTACATCATAAAATCCCTTATACACAATCAAGAGATTGTTCCAGAAAAACAAACTCAACAACCTCAAGAACAAATGTCATTAAGGAAATCCACTATAAAAGGAAGAGAGACAATTATGGAGAGAAAGTCTCTTTGTAGTCAATATCTTTCTTTTGAGTAAAGTATTTAGCTACAATACAAACCTTATATCTTTCCACATTATCATTTGAATCTCTTTTAGTTTTAAATATTCATTTGCAATCAATGAGTTTCGCATCTTTTAGTAATGGGACAAGATCATAAACTTTTACGCATAAAAGGAAATCCAGTTTCAACGAAAGACTCTTTCGAGACAATTATAACACTTGTTAAGCATTTTGATCTTGAGCTACATCAGATGGATGTTAAGATGGCGTTTTTCAATAGTGACATTGATAAAACGGTCTATATGGTGCAACCGAAAAACTTTGTGTTAGGAGACTCAAAGAATATGATTTGTAAATTAAAAAAATCCATCTATGGGTTTAAGTTGGTTTCCCATCAATGGTACTGCAAATTTCATCAAGTAATTATCTCATTTGGTTTCGAGATGAATGTTGTTTGACGATTGTGTGTATCACAAGTTCAGTAGGAATTTCTATCAAGGAATTTTAAGATATAAGCATGTTGCAAGAAACCAAGAGATTTCTATCAAGGAATTTTAAGATAAAAAGATTTTGGTGATGCATCTTTTGTATTTGAGATTCAGATACATCAAAATCGCTCTCTAGGTATTCTTGGATTATCACAAAAGAGTTATATCAATAAAGTACTTAAAATGTTTGGCATGCAGGACTATAAATTAAGTGACACCCATATTGATAAGGGAGTTAAGTTTAGTCTCAATTAATACCTTAGGGATAAATTTAAAGAAAATCAAATACGTGAAATTCTGTATACTTCAGCAATTGAGATTTTAATGTATACTCAGGTTATACACGTTCAGATATTGCATTCATTGGAATGCTAGACAGATATTTAACTAAATTTGTGATGGAAATTTGGAACGCAACCATGAAGTTATTCAGTATCTATAGAGAACTAAGGATTACAAGATCACATTCAAGAAAATCAGACCAATTGGAGATCATTAGATATTTTGATTATGATCATGAAATATGACTGCAAAATATTATCACTAGGTTACATATTTTGAATGGAATTGAAAGACCACTTAAGTTATTCTGTGACAATAACAGTCTTGTATTCCAATAGGAACATGACGATGTCAAAGTCTAAAGACATTAAATTCCTAGTTGTCAAGGAAAGAATTAAGAGTGGTTAGATTTTTATAAAGCATATAAGGACAAACTCCATAATCATGGATCCATTTACTAAATGGATACCACCCAAAGTCTTACATGAGCATAATGCTCACATGGTGTT
Source organism: Fraxinus excelsior (assembly GCA_019097785.1). Taxonomy (NCBI): domain Eukaryota; kingdom Viridiplantae; phylum Streptophyta; class Magnoliopsida; order Lamiales; family Oleaceae; genus Fraxinus; species Fraxinus excelsior. The sequence continues at coordinate 11,403,896 of CM032637.1, read as the reverse complement.
GCATTTTTTGCTCATATGTCAGTTTAGAGGGAGTTTGTATTTGGATGTTGTTTGTTTTATACATATATTTTGTCCATTGATATTCGATTAATTTCATAAATAAAGTATTCAGTTCAGTTCCACTCTAATTAAAGTTCATGGTTGATCTCACTTGAGAAATAAGGTTAGACCAGTTGGAAATAGACATGTTTGGATCACATAACATATAATTTTCATGCTACACTCTAATGATTGATCTATATCATTTGGTTGTATGGGTGTATGTGATCATTGATGAATTTAATCACGTTAAATGTAACGAAAATCGTTTTGATCCTATATCAATAGGACTAATGGATGAGATTGTTTGAAATACACATAATAATAATTGCAAAATTTTGAGCTCATAAGGTTGTGCACATTTGAAAAATTACATGTATGACCCCGTGGGAGATTATTGAAAAATTCTAACATATATAAGGTCACACATAATATATTAAAATGTGAGGTGCTTTTATTTAAAGAATATTAGTCAATTACAGTGATCTACTAAAGATGAATTTTGACTAATATGTATTACGTTTCATGAAATTAAAGTGTAGAGACCGGAGTTTGTTTTAGATTGATGAGTGACCGATTTGAAACAAATGAAAGATAATGACCATTCATTATCTTATGGTTATATGGAGTCATGGTCCCAATTTGTTGTGTTCTTCAAGATTTTCTACACCCCCATCAATGGAGATCGAAATTGAAGAGAAGATCACAAATCAAATTGGAAGATCATAACCTTTTAGACAAACAATCAGATTATCATGGATCTAGGTATGTTTTAATTTTATTGTTCTCTAGGATTTCAACATGGAGTTTAAATTTCGTGTTTATATGGGAAAATGATTTGATTATAGCATATGAATTGAATCTTAATTCCTTTTACATTTTTCTATCAAATGTTTCTTTGACCCCTGGGACTTTTGTTCCTTAACAATAGCTGCCCTCAAAGGCTCAAACCACCCCAAGATCAATTTCTTGAAATAAGGCAAATTCGGCGCCGATTTTTTCTGCACATTTCCCTCTCTAATTCTTTGTACTCCACCATATTTTCCCATGCCTCAGTTTCCACCTTTATCTATCTCCTCCTTAGTAGATAATATTTGCGCCTCTCCATTTCTTGATATTCTATTTTGACCCCACTCTCATTTTTACTTCGAATGAGCAGATTTTTCATGAAAAGCGAGGAAACACACGATAAGTCTTAGATGAAAACTCTTTTACTCGATTTTTTGGTCAATTTCGAGATTAGCTGCAAATTTGATAAATTTTGGTGGGATTCTACATAGTTATCATCCACAGAGTCAAATAAAGGGGGTAAAAGAAGAGGGGTGGCATTACGAAGGATAGGATGTTTGAGGGAAAGAATAAGAGGAATGGTTGGGATTTTGACACAATACGAGAAGGTCCAAGGGTGAAATTGAAAGGAAGTTGAGATTTTTGTGGCGTTTCCATGAAGAGGAAGAACAAGAACAAGAAGAGGGGAGGTGGAATTGAGCTCTGGGGCTCAAAGAAAAGGGAGTTGTGGAAGTCACAGTAATTGATGTTCTTGCGCGCGCGCGCGTGTGGAGTTGCAGATAAGAGGTTGTAGAAGAAGAAATCAAAACCTCTGCTAAGCCCTATTGGTCATTTCAATCCGCACAGTGCGGAGCACTATTATTCGCACAGCGAGCACTACTCCGCACTGTGCGGAGTACAAAGTAAATCTTAGCACACAGAGTTGCTTGCGGAGCAACTCTGCATTGTGTGCAGATTAATACTCCGCACCTTGCGGAGTTCATCGGCATAGTGCGGTCTCTCTTCATTTTCGCTACTTCGATTCATTTTTCAAAAAAAATATTAATTTTATATTTTTAAAATTACTGATTTATTTTTTATTGTTTTGCACAAGAATAAACATTCCATTAGAAACTTACTTAATTACATTTATTAGGTAATAACAATTGCTTACACTTCACCAAAACTAAATACAATTGATTAGAGTTTTATTTCTTGGTTTTTACTCAATAAACATTTTCATGTATAATCAAACTAAACCAAATGAAAAAACGTTCACCTTGAAGTCAGTCCGAGTCATTTCACACATGAACTAAATTTAGGCTCAGCTGGACTCATTTCAAGTTATGCAACTGAAATCAGAGTCTAGAAATACACACAAGAAGAGAACTGTAAATATTCCCAATTCAACCAAGTAATATTGAAATATATCCACAACAATTTCCTCTAATCCTTATGGAAGCATTAAAAGAAAAAATCAAACGAAAACTTAAGCTTGCGAGCTAGATGAACGTAAATGAAGTACATATTTATAGGAAAGACATTTTTAAGAAGAGTTGTTATTATGAAATTGGGAAAAAGCAGAGCTTTAACGAGTGTTACAAACTTTTGGGTTTAATATATTCATAGAATATGGATGTGAAAAGACGATTAAAAAACTTTGGTAGCCCAAAAATGAATATGGCGATTTGTGTTTATGATTGCGAAAAAATTACTAATTTTAATTGTGTTGTATATATATATATATATATACACACACACGCGCGCGCGCGGGCGCGCACACACACACACACACAAGATATTTATAGATTGATATATGTCATGAAGATATTTAGCGCACGTTCGGTAGGGATTAAAATCAGATTAAAATTGAAAAATTTGTCGTTATTGTTGAATTTTGTTAGACGAATGAGACCCAATAATGATCATATTTTCAATTTTAATTGGATTTTAATCCCTACCGAATGGAGCCTTAAAATATCCGTTGGAATTGAAATACCAATTAATCAATAAGAAAAGCAACTTCAATGCAGCAAAATCATATAAAAAAGAGGGCAAATGGAAAATTCACGTGACAGCCCTTTTAATAGAAGTCATATATACCCGATACCCCTGCTAACGATCCTAAATGATTCGGGTCAAAACACTCTTAACCCGATTGCTTCCTCCGTCTTTCGCCTCTCCTCTGTAGTCAGACTCCGCAACTTCAAAAACTTCATCTGGGAATTCTTCCGACGCGCTGCACGCCGCCAACATCCACAATAGCGCCACTACTTCTTGTGAGTAGACTTCTCTCTTAATAAAAACTGGAGCATAATTTGGGTATTTTGTTTTCACTTTTTACTTCAATTTAATCTAGTTATTGTGAATGAGTTGGAAATGGGCATTGCTTAATTTGTTTACGTTTTTTTTGCCTTTATTGTCGGTTTAATTTTGCCTTAATTTTTCGCCGTCGCCCTCTTTTGGCAATGCGAATCTGATATTTCTATTTTAATTTCAATACTTAATTTAAGGGCGCGTTAGGTAGAGATTAAAATCAAATTAAAATTGAAAAATTAGTCAATTTTAATTGAATTTTAAGTCGTACCGACAGGCAAGTCAATTATTACCCTGTTTTGTTTTATCCTTGAAATTTTAAAATTGGGTTAAATATTACTTACGCAAGGATGAAATTAGTGTCATAGTCCTGATAGAGATGATGCTATTTATTTCCTGTTGGCCTTAAATATCTAGGGTTAACATATTTTCTTCACTGAGATGTATTTTAAATTGGTTCATTTCAGAATCTGAAAAGATCGCTTGGGGCGTGTTTGAATCCATTTATTTTCCATGAAAATCTTCAGTTTTCCATCCAAATTCCTACTTTGAAGTGTTTGATTGCTATTTTATTCCATGGAAACTTTTAAAAATATGCCTAATTTTCCTTGTTCTTAAAGAAAACATTTTCTTTGGGGGATTAGGTTGTTTTCCTCAAAATAAGCAAAATATTTTTTCTTCTATCATATATTTTTCATGCCAATCAAACACACTATTAGAGCTTGACATCAGGAAATAGAGAAAAAGGTACAAGATATATGTTTTTGTTTTATTTTTCTTCTTTGTAATTGTCGTGGGATTACATTTTTTATTTTATCTTCTAAATTGACTGCTTGTGGTTTCTGCTCCATAAAAGACATGGCTTGAACTCAATTTTCGAATTTTAGATGTGTTTATATATTTTTGGTATCTGTTTAAAACTATTGCACTGACTTACATTATTATAGCCTATCGGTCTCACTTTACTCAGATGTCAAATCCTTTTATCATATATGTGCGATCAGCGTGTAAAGTATATAGATCATGATTTCATATTCTAATTTCTTTTTATGCCATTTCTCAGGATGGTTCTTGTCTGCTGATTATCTGTGATTAAATCGAATTTTTTGAGAGATTGATTCTTTGAGGGTCTTTTTTTGCCAATGGGTTCACCTGAACGCACAAGGAGTTCCACAAAACAGGATGTAGACGAGGATGTAGAGGTGAACATTGATAGTGTCAGGGAGGATGATGAGTGGGATGGTGATGATAAAAGAAAGCATCGGTCAAACAAGTCAAGGAAACCTGGAATTTGTGAAGACGCTGACGGTTCGGATGGTAGTGCTAGAAAAAGAAGCGCGACTGACAGACATGAGAGTCGAAAGAGAGTGGCTAGTTCGAGCAGAGCTGACAGCGATCAGGATGACTATGAAGCTAGAAAGGAGCGCTCTAAGCAGATGAAGAAAAAAATAGAAGTAAATTCCTTGGAAAAAATGAGCAGTTGGTATCAAGATGGAGAAGCAGAGAATAAACGTGAGAGTGGGGACAAATCTGGGAGTAGAGGACATAGTAGAGCTGATGAAAGAGACAGAAAGACATCCAGTTCAAAGTACTCAGATCATGATTTTAATGTTGAAAAGGCTCAAGAAAGAGATTCTAAATATTTGGATAGAAGGGATAGTGGCAGAGAAAAGGGACATGGGTCTGCCGATCACGGAAGAAACTCTCAGAGAAGATGGGATGAGTCCAATGCAGTTTGTAAAGAGAATGAATATTTAGAAAAATCTGACGTAAGAAGTGGGAAGTCTTCTGATCCTAAGCTGGAGAGTGCCAGAGAAAGAAGTGACACCCTGAAAGTTGAGCCAGACAATAGCAAATGCGAGGGTTTTGACCCAATTGATGAAAAAGGTATTAAGGCTCAGGACAGAGAGGAGAGAAGAGCCAATTCAGAAAGGAGTAAGAGGGGAAAGTTTGAAGCTCTGGAAGACTTTGAGATAAGAGCTTCACATGAAGATAGATCAAGTAAAGAGAGATTTGAGGAGACCAGACAGCCAAAAAATCCTAGTAGTCGAGATGTTGATAGCCATGAGAAATCTTTCATTGCAGATGAAGACAGTAGCATGTTGGTGAGAGACAAAAGTAGGAGAGAGGTAGACAGTGCCAATGTGTCCAGGACGCCTGAGAGGAGTGGAAGGCGTAATTATGAATCAGACAATTATGACATGGATTATGAAAGAAGTGCTAGTCTCAGGAGGAAAGAACAGGGTAAAGAGAGCTCGTGGGATGATAAATCAAAAGAAAGAGACGACAGTTGGGTTGAAAAAAGTAGGGACAGGGAAAACATTAAAGATAACTGGAAAAGAAGGCAAGACAAGGATGCAAGAGATGGGGAAGTAGCCTACAGCCAGGGAAGAGATTGGGAATTTTCGAGGCGTGGACGTGAGAGGATTGATGGTGAAAGGCCTCATGGTCGCTCTGGTGGTAGAAAAGATGGAAGCAGGACTGAAGCTGTGAAGACCTCATCAAAGTATGGGATATCAAATGATAACTATGATGTTATTGAGATTCAGACCAAGCCGTTTGATTATGGAAGAGGGGAGTCTGAGTCCATGTTTGTGAAAAGCAATGATGTTGTTCTGCTATCTGACACTAATTTGGCCCCAAGTGCTGAAGTTTTTGATTATTCAAGGTCGGAAATGTCAAGAAATGCACCTGGATCTGGATCCTCTGGTGAAGGTTCAAAAGAAAAATTCATGGATGGTGGTGTTACAATGCCAGATTCATGGAGAGACGACACTGGTTACCAGGCAGAAAATTCTAGAGTCCAGAGAGGTGTTGGGTCGAATCACAGTGCATCAGGCCAAAGTTCTAGCAGTGGCTCACAACTCCCACTTGGAAATCTGGAGCCTGGTTCCTTCAGTAGAGGTGCTTTTCAAGGTGTCAGGGGAAGTAGAGTTGGGAGAGGGGGGAGGGGTAGGCCACCTGGGAGAGAGAATCAACAGGCTGGTATTCCAATGCCCTTGATTGGACCACCATTTGGACCGCTGGGAATGGCACTGCCTGGACCTATGCAATCTTTAACTCCTAACATGTCCCATGCTCCGGTTCCTCCAATTTCTCCAGGAATATTTATTCCACCATTTCAACCTCCTGTTGTTTGGCCTGGAGCTCGAGGTATTGAGATGAATATGCTTGGTGTGCCATCTGGTCTCCCACATGTTCCTCATGGGCCCTCAGGACCTAGACTTCCCCCTAATATCGGAAATCCACCAAATCCTGCTTTGTTTTTCAATCCATCAGGACCTGGTAGGGGAATGAGTCCTAACATGTGTGGCCCAAATTTTAATGCTAATGCTCCAGTAGTTCGTGGGCAACCTCAAGACAAAGCCCTTGGAGGCTGGGTTCCTTCTAGATCTAATGGACCCCTTGGCAAAGCTCCTTCTAGAGGAGAGCAGAACGATTACTCTCAAAACTTTGTCGACACTGGTATGCGTCCCCAGAATTTTATTAGGGAACTAGAGCTCACTAGTGTTGTGGAGGACTATCCAAAGCTTCGGGAGCTTATACAGAAAAAGGATGAAATTGTTGCCAATTCTTCTTCTCCTCCGATGTACTTTAAGTGTGATCTGCGGGAGCAGGTGCTTTCTCCAGAATTCTTTGTGACCAAGTTTGATGTCATTCTCATTGACCCACCTTGGGAGGAATACGTCCATCGAGCTCCTGGTGTGACTGATCATATGGAGTACTGGACATTTGAAGAAATTATGAATCTCAAGATTGAGGTAGGTATTGCATGTGTTTCTGATCATCTGCTGTTTCTTTATTTTTTTGTATCTTTTTATCAAAAAATTTAATGGTTGTGATCTATGTTACTAACTTGTCATCAATTTAAATTTCTCATTTGGAATTCGTATTGTCTATCACTTTTGAGTTAAATTTTTTTCGTTTCTAACATTGGATACATTTGATTCTTCATTTTTTTTTCTATCTATAGTCAATTGCAGACACTCCATCTTTCATCTTCCTTTGGGTTGGTGATGGTGTTGGGCTAGAGCAAGGCCGACAATGTCTAAAGAAGGTAAGTAATGAGATCTTTAAGAAGATAAATTATTCACTTATAAACTGGTCACATTTATGTTATTTTCTTTTTGTCAATATTTATAGCCCTTCTTTTTTGTCTCTTTACTTCACTTTGGTTTCTGTGATTTAATTCTCTGTATTAATTGAATTTTTTTATTTTTAACTGTCATTACCTGTTTTATCCAGTGGGGATTTCGCAGATGTGAAGATATATGTTGGGTGAAGACAAATAAAACAAATGCAACCCCAGGATTGCGTCATGATTCTCATACTCTATTTCAGCGCTCAAAGGTTATCAAGTGTTGTCCACTCTCACATAATGTTATAAGTATAATTATTGGAGTCTGTGAAGATACTATTTCTAAAATTCCATATGTTCTTACCAATTATTTTCTTATATGAACAAAAATATTTATGAATCCAGATAAGAATATATGACTTTTGGATGAAAATAATATTATGACCAGAAAATCTAAATTGGACATCAATTAATACACAGGTATCTAGGCCATGAAGTCCTTGTTGATAGAAATCAATAAAATTCATTTAGTTCAATATACAGAGAGGCTGCTTTTAATTTCTTATAACCTTATTTTAAATGCCTATGTAATGATAAAGAACTTCACATATAATCTGACCTATATTTAAGTCCTTGAGCTAGTAATAACGACTTAACATTTAATTGATCATTCGTTAGTTATCTAATTCGAAGACAAAGTAAATATTATCATAACCATGTAATTTTATGCCTTACTTTTGGTTGTGGCAATTTAGCCACGCTGCTCACGAGCCCTGCTACTTGGCTCACAAGCAGCCCGGCCCGATCTGAGCTTCCTTGTTAACATGGCGCACCTAGACGAGCCTGCCCTCAAAGGATCGTGAGTTTCATGAGCCAGCTTGTGTGGACTTGTGAGGCCTGCTTGCAAAAGAAGGCCTAAACAAGCCTGTAAATGCAGGCTGCTTTTGCAGTATATGAATGTGATGGACACATCACACGGTGATTAATGTAGCGGTCTCAAGCCCAGAAAAAGGAGGGTTGTAAACTTGTAAAATGTAAATTCTACTATATATTATTAATTATAGTATTTTTCTAAATGAATGTGTTATTGTATTTTTTCCAAACGGACATTTTCTATTTATAAAGCTTGAAAAACATTTGTTTACTTTAATATCGTGATTACTGGTAAGAAGCGATAGGATTCCGGGTGATGAAAGGAGATGTGAATAAGTTAGAAGTGTGGTTCTCGGAGTCACCGCAGCGCAAGTCTTAGGTTGGCTATAAAATTTATAAATGTTTAAAGAAAAAATAAATACTCAATTTTCACCTTTACCTTATGGGTCATGATCCGGCTCATGAGTCGGCTCGGCTTATTGTAACCCCTAACTCTTTTAACTTTAGTTTGAATAAGATCTTAGTATCCGTCAAACTAAAGAATAATTAACTCTTTCTCAAAAACCTATCATGTATCATTGCTTTTGCTTTCTGATTGCCATCTTTGACAAATTCCAAATCATTATTTTACTGAATACAAGTAATGTAGGTCATTTCTTGAAAAATAGTGGAGTGTTGAAATATTAACTCTGGGTTGAACTATGTCAGTGTCTAAGGGTTTTATCTGGTAGTAGAGTTAATCAACTTATGATACATAATTTAAAGAGCTTGAAAGACCTTTTTTCTTCTATAGATTCATTCTAGCGTCCATGCTGCTGTGTTGCTATTTTATTTATATATTTTGGTGTATGTGGAAAGGTATCTATGTTGGTATATCCAATGTCCTGACAACTGCCTTGTCATCATTATGAAGGAACACTGCTTGATGGGAATAAAAGGAACAGTACGTCGCAGTACTGATGGTCACATAATCCATGCCAATATTGACACTGATGTAATAATTGCTGAGGAGCCTCCTTATGGTACGTGTAACCTTGGATTTTACTGGTGTAAGTCAGTAGTCCCTCTCTACTATGAATTCTTATCTTTGAACTTGTGTTATATTTAAATCCTCTTTATGATTTATTTTCCAATCTTGAAATACTAGAAAGAAATTTTAACCTGTCAAGCATTCAGACATTACCTGTTTGTCTATTCTTTGTTTTTCCTTTCCTAGTTCTTTTGTTCATCTGTAAAATTTACCTTCCTCTGGTCAGCTTTCTTATTATTATCCAATTTGTAGCTTTATCTGGAGGTTGTTGCTCGCTCCAAAGTTGTTGCAATTGATTTTGGTGTCATTACTACTCTCTCCAAGAATTGTTTTTGTTGTTATATGAAGGAAATTGATAGAACAACATTTAGCATTTTATTTTTCTTCCTATCTGCTTACCATGATAAGACTCGCTGGCTGAGAATTGTAGAACTACAGTGTCATACTCTTTGTCTGTTATCTCAACATGCAGGCTCCTTTTGGAAAAGGAAATCGCATCTCTCTCTCTTCCAATCTTATTTCTTTGTTTCTATATACTATTCTATTCTTCCACATGAATTTAAATCAAATTTGCCAACAATGAAGATTCATATGTTTTAAGCATTGAAAATGTTTTATACCCACCGCTTTCATGTTAATAGATTCAAGCAATCTTCAAACTAGCCCTGCAAAGATTTCTAGTTTTACATATTTAATCCAAGTACTTTATTTCTACTGCTATTTTTTGTTCTCTCCTTTTCGCTTATGTTCTTCCATGGGACAATACGTCTTTCATTTTAGTCATGTCATCAATTGTGATTAAACAATTCATAAGTGTTCCACACCTGTCTTTACTTCTAAGCTAAGATCTAGCAAGCTTCAAACTGTCCCTGTACAATTTTTTTCAGTTTTGCTAATTTGTAGCTTAAAGTGTCATCACAGGTTTTTAATGTAATTACATAAAACTAGGCTTGATATGTGAGAGCGAAGAAGTTGTTCTCTTAGGAAAAGTATAAAAGAATACCTTGGTTAAGTAATTACGAGCAATTCATTGAGCTGGTTGTCTCCAAACACGTGCAGAATTATTCGTACAATCTTGTTGGCTAAACTAGGTTATAATTTCACCACGTTGCGGAGATATATCCTCTCTTGATATACATTTTCGATTGGTTCTGACTAGTAATAAACTTGACTGCCAATTATATTTCAGGATCAACTGCAAAGCCTGAAGATATGTATAGGATAATTGAACATTTTGCTCTTGGACGGAGAAGGCTTGAACTTTTCGGTGAAGATCATAACATTCGTTCTGGCTGGTTGACAGTTGGTAAAGGATTATCTTCCTCAAATTTTAATTCTGAGGTAAACTTACCTGTTAATATTGGTAAATTTTTTCAGCTTTTGGCTTCTTGAAATGGAACAGTAAGAATAGCACTCAGCTATCCAAGTAAGAATGATATGTGCTATCCATTCTGCACAATCTTTTTGACAAAACTGTTGTGAAATGAAATTTTATTAGCATTTAAAAGTGGTTGATCTTCTAGGATATCTGGTGTCATTCTGAGATGATAGTAGAAGCTTATACCAGGCTGCGACTGAAGGCTTGATATAAAGTAAATGTCTATTGCAAAATATACATATTTGCTAGCTTTCGCTCGAACTTTTTATGGTAAATTGGATAGTGAAATAGGAAAGTAAATAGCCTTAATTATTTATTTTCTGTTGGAAGAGAGAGAGAGAGAGATAGTAAATGAGAGTAGTTTGGTATCGCTGTTTAAGCCACTTATGTCAAGTTTGTTATATGGAGGATTGGATATCATTAGCAGTGTTTTAAAAAGCGTACAGTCCGGTGAAGCGTGGAGGTCGAGCTTCGGCCTAGATGAGCTCAGGCGAAGCCTAGGCGTTAACGCCTTCTTATTTTAAATTTTTAAATCAATCTAAAAATTATTTATTAATTAAAAAATAACGTAAAAAAAACCGTTGAAATATGTAAAAAAATGTAAAAGCGAAAAAAATAGTGCAACGCTAGGCATGCCTAGGAGTGAAAAACAATAAAAAAAAAAAAAAGGTAAAAAAATGAACATGGTCATTAGACATTATTTAAGAAGAAATCTTGTTCAATCTATAGTCTAGTAATCCGTAGCAAACATGCACTTATTGTTGCAATTGTAAATAATAATGTTATTTAGCACCAGTCTACATTTTATCGGTTCAATTAACCGAGTCAAGTGAGTTTGCATTTGGATAAATCTATCATTTAATACTATGTAATTGTTCCAGACGGGTACTTATATAGCATTACTCAATTGTAATTAACATGCATGGCCCACTTGATTCTTATATAATTATTGTGCCCATAGGACAAGCGGTTCAATGTTCAAGGGATTAGACTGATTTGCTGGATTTCTTCATCTTTGATCGATGTTTTTTTTCTTTTTAAAGCTCATTTATTTACTTATTAAGAACTTTTTAAGCTTTGCTAAACACACTGACATGTAACTTGGGGATTTTCAGGCATATATTAGGCGTTTCATGGATAAGGACGGAAAAGTTTGGCAAGGAGGGGGAGGAAGAAATCCACCACCAGAGGCACCACACCTCGTCCTGACTACTCCTGAAATAGAGGCTCTTCGTCCAAAGTCACCCATGAAGAACCAGCTGCAAATGCAACAGCAGCAGTCAGTATCTATAACCCTGACAACAGCAAATTCCAGCAACAAAAGGACTTCCGGAAATTCCCCACAAAATCATAATGCTCCTAATCTAAATCAAGAGGCCTCGAGTTCTAATGTGTCGACTCCAGGTCCCTGGGCTTCACCAATGCAAAGCTTAAAAGGAAGAGAGAGTGGCTATATGGGTTCTGATGATAGGGTTTTCGATGTATACGGTTATAATGCACCATCATTTGGTCCGGCTAATGGAGACTTTTCGGATTATGATACTCAGAGAGGAATGAATATGTTGTAGCCAATTAATCAACATTTGTTGTTCTGTTAACATTTCTTGAAATTTGTTATTTTTGATAAAAATATTAATCTTTTATATGAAAATGCCTTCAATTACATATTTTCTACTCCTTGGATTCGGATGTAGCACATGAAAGTGGAACGGATGCAGCAAAACCAACTCGAATTCGGCAAATTCACTCAATAAATGCAGGTTTGGTACATAATTTCGGGCCTGATAGCAATTATTCTCACTGTATAGTCAAAAGTAGATATATTCTAATCACGGATTGAAATGCTAATGCACATGGATTGAGTTAATAATTTTCCTGCTCTTAAAAAGTAATTTTATTTGTACATGTGATGGGTTTTCACGTTTTCTCAGCTTATGATTCCAATTCATCACGGGCCTTTGGCCAAAGGAGGACTTGTAATGATTGGTATTGTCACATGAATACAGTAATCATACTCATTTTGCCCTTGTGTTATTCTCTTTTCTTTTTCCAAACTAATGTATTAGATACGTATATTTATGACATAAACATGTTTGTAACGAAATTCGTTCTAAAAGACCATCGTCCTTGGCGAGAGCCGAGCCAATTAAGATTCCTTTAGTTCAGAGTAAGTAGAATTTCATCTATAATTTTTGCATACAATCATTCTTGAATAAAACATCGAGAAGGCAAGTACCTCTAGACGTTTACACAGTATAATTTTGACAAATAACAGTAAATTAATTTTCATGTTCGATATTGACATCAACAAACCACATCACCTAAAACTGGTCAAATCAAACCACATTTTTTTTCAAAAGGAGGGAGTGATGAATGATTGTCCATTTCTTACTTTGTTCTTAAGCTACTTATTACTATTTGATACAATTGACATGCCATTAACCCCTGATAGTCTCACCCTTTGGTGACAAGAAGTTGATGAATCCCCAATCAGACAATAAGAACATTACCAAGTGGAACACTTTCATTGGACCTTCATGACAGATAGATATGCACATGTTACTAAGAATGTAATTAACAAAATATGTCTAGTGGGCTTTCTTACTTTGTTTATAATATAAGACCAACGACAATTAGGACCAACCATAATGTCATTATCAATGTTGTCACATGGCACTAATCAATACCTCCATGTCCAAATCCGCGAATACTATAATTATCAGACTCGACCTAGATTATTAACAGAATAAAATCATCAAATTTGGTATTTGATCTTCCAAGTTATTGATTATATCACGGACTCCCGTTTTGAGTTTTAACAATATTATCGTTAATTCTGTACTAATTCAAACTCTTATGTGAGTTTCGACTCAGGAAAATTCTGACACTACTCATACGCAAGTGAATGTTGAATCTAACTGCTATCAAAAATAAAGAAGATAGATAAATAATAAAATTTATATGTGCGAAAATATACCGAACATATCATAAATATTGGATACCTCGAAGCATTGAATATTTCCAAAATGGTCCTCGTGAACTTGCTTTATCTTTATATATATATGATTAAGACATGAAAATATGATATTTGCATTCCTTGTATCTTCCAACTTGTAAGAAGTTCCGTGTGGTTTGCTTCCTCTTTCTTGTTTATCATGGCCGTTAATTCGTTTGATGAAGAGTGTGATTATCTGTTCAAGGCTGTTCTGATAGGGGATTCAGCAGTTGGGAAAACAAATATTCTTTCAAGATTGGCAAAAAATGAATTTCATTTAGACTCAAAACCAACCATAGGAGTTGAATTTGCTTACAAGAATATTAGGGTAGGTGATAAGCTCATCAAGGCTCAGATATGGGACACTGCTGGACAGGAGAGGTAATCCCTTCTTTTATAACGCGAAAACTTGCAATTTTTTTACAGTTTTTGGTGCGCGGAATTGGCCAGGATTAGATGGATAGTCTATCTTCTTTAATTTTGTCAGTTTTTGTTGAGTTAGGGGCGAAAAAAAAAAAAGTTAAAATCTTTGTATCTATAGTGTTTTTTGCTCCGATGGCTTTCTATCGGCTTAGTGGAAGTTTAGAATCTTGGATTACTAAAGCGGAAAAGAGGAAAATCTGAATTTTCTTTGCACTTATTCAAGGTAAAGAATAAGAGAAAATCTTATTCAAGGTTAAGAATGAGGATCATGTTCATACAATTTTGCACTTCTCTATAAATATAATGTGTTTTGGGTAAAATGAATAAGTGGTAAATTTATGAAGAATTATCCAGTATTGTGTAACAAACTTGTATTAAAAGGTTTCACTCATTCAATAAGCAGATATGGCCATTTGATTATGGCCAAAGGAATAAATCTTTAGTTGCTCTGCTTCTGCAATCTTGTTGACATGAGAAACAATATTTTGTGCAGATTTAGGGCCATCACAAGTTCGTACTACCGTGGAGCGCTAGGTGCCTTGCTCGTCTACGACATAACGAGGCGGGCGACATTTGAGAATCTGAAAAATTGGCTATATGAAGTAAGGGAATTTGGAAGCTCAGACATGGTGATCATTCTTGTTGGCAACAAGTCTGATTTGAGCAATTCAAGAGAAGTCAATGTAGAAGATGGGCAAAGTTTGGCACAATTAGAAGAAATAGCTTTTATGGAAACATCTGCTAAAGAGAATTTGAATGTGGAAGATGCATTTCATCAAATGGTTAGAAGAATTCATGAAATAAACAGTAAAAAAGACTTAGAAATGAAGAAAATAAATGATGAAAGAGCTGGTTCAATCCTGCAGGGGACAAAAGAAATTATATGCATTGATGAAGTATCTGCCTCTACAAAAACTAGTCATTGTTGTTCATATTGAACACCACTCCTTATTTATTTTTTGCTTTTTAAAGGGCGGATGAAGCATATAACTGTTACCAAACAAAGTACTACAGTATTTTTTTTTTCGATAACAAATATGACGATTTCATTTGGCTTTCTGGTCGATTGAAAACTGAGCACTACGAGGTAAAAGTTCGGGACTAGGATAGGACATGAAAAGTTGAGCATCTGCTTGCTATATTTTGTATGAGATATGCTACGAGTACATGAAATTGATTTTTCCTGTACTTGCAGACTTTTTTGTATAAGGCTTTCTCAATATTAAAGTACTATTAGCAATATTAATCCCTTTCTTTTGTTTAATGTTATTGTTTTGAAGGTCTTTGGTTGTTCATTTTAAACATTAGACCACCTACTTTTCTTCCATGGTTAATGAAAAATTCTTTTTATTTTGTGGCTCAATTCATTAG
The DNA here is from genome assembly GCA_019097785.1 of Fraxinus excelsior. Classification (NCBI taxonomy): domain Eukaryota; kingdom Viridiplantae; phylum Streptophyta; class Magnoliopsida; order Lamiales; family Oleaceae; genus Fraxinus; species Fraxinus excelsior. The sequence goes on along the minus strand of CM032637.1, from coordinate 11,388,625 downwards.
ATCTTTAATGCATCTATTCCTATGTGGCTTTTAAAATGACATTGGGATTTATTGACCATATATGGAATGAAGAAGCTCACAATTGAAGATACAGGAGAAAGTCTAGAAGTATCATATAGAAGGTTAGAAATAACAATATTGTAAGTTTGGATGAAACTGAGGAGGTTTATGCTCGTGCAATGTAATGTGAGGCATTCTTGAAGTTGCACAACGATGCTCAAATTAGAGTTTCGAGTTATCAAATATGAGTTCATCTTGCATCAAAATCACTAATACTAACTCAGTGCGCGAATATACTACTGTAAAATTCTTGTGAAGGAATATGTTGCAATCAATAATGCTACTCAAACATAGCCTTTGACCGAAGTGGTAACAGATTGACGTGGAAAATGAGGGTAAGAAAATTTTAAAAAAAATGAAAAAGAAAAGGGAAAGTTATTCAAAAGGCTGGTCAAAACCCATTTTCCTCCACTGTAGTTCATAATAAGCGGGCAAATCGGGAAAATCATTTTTCCTACAAATTTGGAGAGAAACCCTTCTGCTGCTCTACATCTCCTTCTCTCATGTGACGAAGCAGTCACCACTACCCATTTCGGTGGCTTGAGCTACGAAACATATCCATGGAGGATATCAAATTTCGGGTTTCTTCAAGAATCGCAAGTAGGAAAAATCTATTCCACAACCTTTGTCTTTCGTCTTTCTACAATTAAAATGAAATCAAAATGGGTGGTGTCATACGCTACATGAACATAAAGGATTACTGAGAATTTTCACTAATCTATTTTTTTTTTTTTACCCCATTCTCCGACAATATCAAAAACATGGGAAAAATTGGGGAACAACCAGATCTGGAGATAACTTAGGTATATATGTATATATATTATGTGAAAACCAACTAGATTCAGACACAAAAATTGTAGCATTGAGGGTGGAAATGTAGGGGATGCGGGTGAAATTTGTAGTGGTCCGTGGTTGTGGTTTATTTTTTGTTTTTTTTTTAATTCCATGGTTTAACAAAAACCTAGACCCATTTATTGATCTTTTCATGTTATTGCAAATCTTTTTCTTTCAATAATTCTCTATCATTGGTGCATTTGTGGCTGGGTCAAAAATGTGCTGCTTATGAATAAGTTTTTAATCTTTTATATTCATGAAACTTGAAAATAGTAGTGTGTGAAAAAAAAAAATTATTGACATGTTTGGAAAAAAAATTACTAGTTGCAAAATTCTTTGAAGAATAAGCTTAGCCCAAACATGCTATTGGTGTGCCATCCAATGTTAGGTTAAAAAAAAAAAGCAGTGTTAACATGCCTTTCGGTGTCCTATTAGCAAAGTCTGAACATTGTGTTAACACTATGATAAGCAAAATATAATGGCATAAATTAGTCCAGGAATGATAGTTACGTTAGAAATGTCAGGCTTGAAAGCATGCTCACTGAATTTAGGCTGAGAATTGAGCCAAATCTTTGTTGATATTCATAAACGGTTTATAGTTGATAAAATCAATTTTTATCCAGACATTACTAGTGAAACTAACAAGTAATTCAAGTATTCATCAATTAGGTTTTTGTCGTTCAATTACTTGTGTTTCAAGTTTACAAGAATGATAGACATGACATTTTTGTTATGTCGTTAGGTTTTCATTTGTTTATATATAGAATTAATATATGCTGTGATTATTATCTTATTCGGTGTTTGATTCCCAGCTAAAAATGAGAGGAAAGAATCATGGAGTATGTCGTAGTTGTAGATTGACGGGACATTTCTTTTTTTTTTTGGTGGATTTCCCGAACAAATGACCTTGCCCGTGGAGCAAACATGCCTTTTTGAAGTGTTTTGAGGTGGAGAAGAACACCAACAATAAAGGTAGACTATTCAATACGTGCATCATTAAATGTGGTTTTTGGGAGTGGGTCAAAGATGAGGAAACGAGTGGTGAATCAAGCTCAGTCACTAGTACTCAAGATTTATCTTGCATTTTCTAAACACGATGCCGGTTAACTGGTGAACAAGACAAGTAGATTGTTATGAATGTGAATATATGCAAAGGAAGAGCACGTAACTGAATGTGATAAGAAGGAAATTCGCCAGCCTGAACTCAAGTAGTTTCTTTTGAGTAAAATTGTAATTTCAATTATGTAAATATATGTAATTTCAACTATTCTCTAGGATCTTGGATTTTTTATTCAATAATCTGAATTTCTTAAATTCGTGTTCAATTTCTGCTTATCTGTTTTAGCTGTTTATTTCTTTGTGCTTTACTTCCTCTGACATTCCAACAATGAAATCCAAAATAAATTGCTACGAGCTGAACATTAAAGGAAGCACCCAATTACTTTGTCTGCACTTATTATTACTACGAATGAAGCACACCACACAACTTTCAAAGAGATTAAGTTCAAAATCACATTTATTTAAAACACAAAACAACTAAGGAAGAACTAAAATGACAACAACACCGTTGTCTCCATCCAAATCCTCCATTTTCGAACAACTATGATGCTTGGATTATACATAACCAACAATACGAAACATCTATACTCAACAAAGCACGTCCAGCTAAATGCCTAGATCGCATATGTTGGGGTTGATAATGTTATAGAAGTTGCCCATCTTCTGCAGGTGCATTTGTATATCTCCTATCAAAATTAATTTCTGACTGTTTTGTTTCATTGCCAACATCATGCGGTTGCTATCTTTCCAAAGAAAAAAATTTTAAAATGTTTTAATATCGATGTCTATCTCGCTCTTTAATTTTTTTTTTTTTCAAACATCATCTATGTTTTGTATTGGAGAACACAATTTGAATTGCATTTTGCATAGCTCTGTCCCGATCTTTAATTATCCCATGGATAGCTTGTCCGTGCATGCATTGCAGCCACGTCTAGAATAGCCACACAAATGTATTTGTATCCTCATTCGATACCATACCACATCCAAGAAGTGTCGACTGTCCATGATGGTCCACTCCAACAAAAGGGGCAAATGACATGTCATATTTATCACCGAATTCCTTATTTGCTTGCCTACTCCTATTATCTGCCTAGAAAATATTCTTTAGATGCAACTCTTCACCTAAATCCATACTAAAGTAAATGTCCGAGCATTGTGTTTGCATTTTAGAAAAGTATGATTGTATTACTGATGCGTCCCCTTCTTAAACGCATAACTTTTTTAACATAATTTCGACAATCCTTTTCGATGCAAGTCATACTTTCATATCCACCTAATTCTACAACTGCAAAGTTGTAACTCTTGTGCAACGAAATTTCTGTCATGTCATTTACTTCAAGTAGCCTTTTCAAATGTGCACTCAATTCTCGGTTGCATCGATACAGCCTGGACTTCTAAGGTCTTCTTTTATGATTATGGTCCATGTGTACCGTGTTAATTTTCCATATTCCCCAAATAGCTAAACATGCCATGATTCTAGATTTACATCCAATTTGAATGGTTGTTGATTAATGTAATTAACTCATTAAATAAATACCTTTAAATGATAATTTTTGGCATATTCTTGAGCACTTACATGTGTTTTAATATATTTTTTGATGTTGTGATATAGATTGATGAAATTGAAGGAAATAAGCAAAAGTTGGAAAAAAAATAAGATATGTGCTAACTTGTAAGAGATCCAAAGTTCGAGAACTAACGTACAAATACTCAAAAGTTGTGTTAGACATCAAAATAAATATTCAAGAATTCTAGGAGTCAATTGGATGAATAAATAAGTCAAATTGATCAAATATAATCAAAGTATGATCATATATCAATTTCTAATCGAGAAAGTTATGCTCCAGATTCGTAGTCTCATATTGAGATTCATTTTTAACATAGCAAACGTTTGAGTTGGAAAATGATATCTAAATCAAAGTTGTATCTTTTTTAGTTATCCTTTCAGAACATCTTGAATCGCCTCAATCGGACATCAAGAGCAAAAGTTGTGATAAAAATATTGAAAGAAGCGCAGGGCAGTTTTCCAACCGACGATGGACGCCAACGCGTAGCCATTGCTGAAAATAAAAGGAATCATGGGATTGGGCGCCGAGGCACCGCTTGTGCGAGAAACCTATTTTTATATTTTTGGAATATTTTCTTGGCCCAATTCAACCCTAATTTGTCTCTAAAATACTATAAATACAAGTGAGAAGACCTAATTTGTGAAGGGTTCTTATGGGAGAAAAAAGGAAAAACGGCTGAAGACAAAGGATATTAAACAAAAAGAATGGAAGAAATCAATTAAAGTAAACATGGAAATAGAACACTCCAAAAAGAATTTTTCTTACATTCTCCTTTATGTTTTCCATTGTAGATTGTTTAGATTTTATAAATTTCTTTATGAGCTAAATAATTTATTTAGGGTTTGATGAAGCCACTTGATATTATGATTTGATGAATATATGAATTATTTCTTTTGGATTTTCTCGCTTATATTTAATTGTGTCATGATTTTAATGTTTTCAATTATCTGATCAATAATTGAATAAATAGATGCTAGTCAATTCCAACACTCGATATGGGGGAATTTAGGTGCGATCATATGATTGACATAACGTAGGTTTTATGAATTTCGAGAAAAAGTGTCAAATCTATGAAGTTTACTTCATAAAAGAATCGGGACTTGATAAATTCTAGATTTTAATTCGAGAAATAGAGATATTGAGATTAAATTCTAGGGTTAATTTCTAGTCGGCACTTAAGAGAGAAAAGAGAAACAATTTAGGATTCTTGCTTTTGAATATGAAAAATCAATTGGCATAATTGGATATCATTGAATCATAATTGAAAATCGGGTGAAATCATTCTATAGGCTTTCTCAGCTTAATTATTTGCATTCTTCGTATTTGTCAACCAATCTTATTAGATTAATTTAAAATCATTCATTCAAACACTCGATATCTAAATAAAATAAAAATTACATAATTATAGTGCTTAGTGAAATTAAATTACAATCCTTGTAGATTCGACACTTAATTTTACTACTATATTACAAAACTTGACACCATACACTTGCGGTAAAATTCACAGTGCATAACACGCGTGACAATTGCTTTCAGCTTCAAAGAACCGCTCGTATTTTTTATTATTTTCCCTTCACGATTACAAACAAATGTAATATATCTCAATACTCCATCATCATCCTTTTTCGAATTTCTTTTTCTAACTAAAAATCCATTTTCATATGCATATTTCTTGTAAAACTCAAACATTTCATTTTCATCCTTAAATTTCATACCCACCTTAGGCACAATCACACCATCTCCAACTAACATATCATCACTAGGTGTGTTCGTATTATCCACAACATTCTCATTATCATCACTAGGTGTGTTCCAAATTTTTTTTGTACAATTACAATGTTGAATAATGCATAACAACTAAATAATTTATCTAAAGATAATTCAAACTTAATATACAGAGAAAATAACAAAATTCATAATTCAATCTTTGCGAAGTACTTAATGAAAATTTCTAAATAGGCTAAACATTATGTAGTAACTGTAGTTGAAATGAAGAAAAAAAATCCATTAACTAATCACAGAACAAAGCCCATAAATCTTACATGAAAAAATGACAAATCATTAAACTATTCATAACAACGAAACAATTAACCAATGTGAACCAATACCTGTTTCGCTCATCTCTCGACTGAACAATGCTGGGTCCAGTAGATATTTAGCCAGATGTTGTTCTCCAGCTTTTCCCCTATTTTTTGACGTCGTCGGAGAATGGGGTAAAAGCAAAAAAAATAAATAGATTTGTGTTAATTCTCAGTAATCCTTTGTGTTCACGTAACGTAGGACACTACCCATTTTGATTGCATTTTAATTGTAGAAAGACGGAAAACAAAGGTTGTGGAATAGATGTTACTTACTTGCGATTCTTGAATAAATCCAAAATTTGATATCATCCACAAATATGTTTTGCAGCTCAAACCACCGAAATGGATACTGGTGACTACTTCGTCACAGAGCAGCACAAGAATTTCTCTCCAAATTCGGGGGAAAAATGACTTTCCTGGTTTGCCGACTTATTATGAACTACAATGGAGGAAAATGGGTTTTGACCAACTTTTTGAATAACTTTCTCTTTCCCTTATCATTTTTTTTTTTTTTTTTTTCTTACCCCATGTCACTCTGTTACCGTTTCGACCAAAGGCTATGTTTGAGTAGCATCAATTCATGCCAAAAAGAACAAATATGTTCGCAACTGTTTTGTTTTATAAAATTTTGCATTTATGATATTTAATATGGCAAAGTAATATAAAAGATTTATAATTAAGGCTTATTAGTGCAATACAACCAGAACTTATTGCCAAATACCTTTTTAAATTGGCTTAAAACCTTCCTACATGACATTTGAGGTGCATAAGACTCCCATTTTCTTATTTATATATATATCTCTTTTATATATAAAGTGGCTATCTAAAGGAATTTTGTTGTTTTAACGGAAAAACTAACGGAATTTCTTGATTTAACGGAAAAACTAACGGAATTTTTTTAATTTAAAAATATTTTAACTCCATAATTGGGCTTCAAAATTTACAATTCTAAAGCCCATGTAGAAGTATTGGATGTCATGCTCATTTTATAGATACACTTATCTCCAAAGGTTTCATAAACTTCCAATGTGGGATTGTGCATTTTATATATACTCTTAACTCTAATAGTTTTATAAATTTCCAATGTGGGATAGTGACAAAAAAAATGTTAAAATGCTAATCAAAATCATTTTCAAATGTATGTCTAATTGACTAATTTGATTTTGAATTACAACTAATTAAATTGTAATATTCACTTTCATTCTTTCATTTATTTAATTTCAAATTTAATTTAAATTGCACTTGATTATTAATATATTAATGTTAGATATTATTTTCTATAAGTTTAGAATATTTTAATTTAACAAAGTAAACTATTTTAACATATTTATTTTAAATTTTTAGTGTTGGGACTAATTGTAGGATATATAATGAATTTAATTAGTAAAGATAGATTTACTTTAAATTATTTTTATGTATTTATTGCATTCGGTTCGACCCCAGTTGAATTCTCACAAACTTCACGTCGAAATCATTCTCGATTGTGAATCAAAATCCTTCATCTCCATTTTTAGATATCAGAATTATCAAATCCGCAAACTTTTCGTATAAATCCTATGATTAATGCTCATGTTCAGTTCCTTAATTAATAAAAAAAATTAAAATTCTCCTAAACTGTCTATTTAGCATATTATAGTATTATATTAAATGTTTAGTAAGTATTATTTTTAAATATTTAGATGATTTTATGATATAGTTAAAAAATCTATTTTTTTTTATAATATAGAAAAAAATTATTTTTTTAAAATAAAAATATATTTAATGTCTTAAAAATAATTAAAATAATATTAAAAATACGAAACGTATTATGACGCTTATTCTTCGTATTGATATGCCTAAACTTGTGATTCTTGATTCTCAATATCGACGTCTCGCAATGCATTACGCCTTTCAGAACATTATTAATAAATTAATGGAAAATGCAAAAAACTTTGTACTACTACATTTTAGTCACTAAGAAAAAATGAAACTAAAAAAACAAAATGGATGTGAATATTATTAATTTAAAAATGCTAATAGTTTATTTGGTAAGGTACATTGAACTCAATGAAGAAAAAATATTTATTTATTTAGTTTTGTATTATAATATTATCTATTATTTTATTATGTATAAAAAGTTCATGATTAAATACAAAATTTAATATAATATAATAGTACGAAACACAAACTTAAACATTTTAATTTAGAATTTAACACTATTCAAATTAAAATTAATATATCACAATGTGTAATTATTTATTAATTACATAAACATTACATCATTAATTATTTAATGAACCAAAAAAATTATATATAACTAAGCAAACGTGCATTGCACGTTGCTTAAACCTAGTATTTTAATAAATCTCTGTAAAATTATGAATACATCTCTTATTTAAATAAAACAGAAAGGAAAAAAGAAAAATAAATTAAAGAACTAATTTCAACTGTAGTGCCAAATAAATAATTAAAAATAATAATAATAATAAATCCATCTCTCTCACATCTACGGAGCCATTTATGTGTATTCCTTCCCACCAACACAGCCATCGCCGGAAGTTGGCTCCGCCCCTGGCCGGAGCCATATATGTGTATTCCTTCTAACCACATAACCATGAACTGACTTTCCAGCTCTCCACAACCTCAACTCACCGCAGGCCCCAGATGTATTAAACAGAGCCACCGAATAAATTTCCATACCTCCTGTCGTCATTTTCGTGAAAATTTCCAACCCTTCACTAGCCTCCCCCCATTCTGAACAAAAATAAATATTATAGAACTCCAAGAAACCATATTTCATCAAAAAATTTCCTAGCATTATATACACACCCAATTTCGCCATACATACTCAGCAAAGAAGTCTCAACAAAGGGATCAGACTCAATCCCAGATTTTATAATCCTACAGTGAAACTTTTTCCCCATACCCAGATCATTAATTGCAGAGCAGGCCCTCAAAATCGATGGCAAAGTGAAGCTATTAAATTTGATCACATTATACCCAATCTTTTGGTACATAAAAATGGCTTCTTGAAACAATGCCATTCCACTGTTTTGTCCAGTTCTTCTGGGCTTCGTTTTCTTCCAATTGCCAACTGGGTCGTCCGCGATTTTGTCTCGCGTGATCCTCTGTTTATTAACACGTGTGTTTCTTCTCTCCTCCATTCGTCAATTACTTCTTCCTCGGGTCGGCTTCGCATCTCCTCTTTCGATCATTTTTATTTGTCTGATTGACTTCCGTAATGGGATATTGTTGATCAATGTTGTATACTTCAAATTTATTCATTCTAGTTTTGTCGACTATTCGTATTAATTCATACCGTTTGCAGTATTTGAAAAAGAAGAACCAGAAGAGAGAAATTGAGTGGTAGAGGTGGGGAGAGAAAAAGTGAATTTTATTTTCTTTAATTTTAATTATTTATGTGGAACTCATTTTTACTTTTTTGAAAAATTTAGGATTACAGTTAAAATTAATTCTTTATTTTTTATTTTATTTAAATAGCAAAGTATATTCTTCATTTTACAAAAAAATATTAAGAAAATGGGGTACTCTCATTTCTCCACCTTAAAGGGTGGAAAATGCCTGGTTGACCCGGCCATTTTTCCACAATAGTATTTGACCATGTTAAAAAAAAAAAAAAAAGGAAAAACTAGAAAAATTTAAAAAGCAAAGACTTTCCCAATTTTACCCTCATGTAAACTTGGAAGAGTGAGAGAGAGGAGAGAAAGAAAGTGATTCACCAACGAGGACCATCACTTTGACTAACCGACGACTCGGACTCCGAGATCGTTAATTTCTCTTGAAGAAGGTGAGTGTTGGTAACTATTATATGTATTTTTTACAAATTATGGTTGTATTTAACCGAATATATACTGCATGAAATGTAAGATTTGTTGATTATTTTTGTAGAATTTGTTGTGGATCTATGAATTATTGAATGAAATACTCGTTTTTTCACTAATTTGGGAGGTGGAGATCGTTGGAAATAGCGATCTCTGCCACGTCGTGGCTACTGAGCAGCTGCTCAACAATTGAGGAAGAAGATGGGCATATGGGCATATGGGCCTCGTTATTTATTTATTTTTTACTTTTTTAAAATATTAATTTAAAATTAATTTCTAATTATATTATTTAATATTAATTATAGTTTAATTTTGTCTTGGATTTTTAATTATTTATTGAATATTTAATTGAAATAAATAGGTAACTTATTTAACAATTAAAATATTTATTTTAAATTACTTAATTTGTTTTCAAAGCATTAAATTAACAATAAAAATAAAAGATTTAAAATATTTTCTTAAATTACTTATTGAAAACATTAAATAAACAATTTCAGATAAATTATTTCATTTAATTGTTCATTTCATTTGTATATTTTAATAGTTTGTCCAACATTTAGTTACAAAAAATCATTTATTTAAAAATGAAATATTATTTAGTTATAAATAATAAAAAAAATTAAATAAAAAAAATAAATTGTTTCTTTGAATTGTTTATTTAAAATTCTAATAATTCTAATTAAATTGTTTATTTAGTTATAAATTCTTCTTTTACTTTGAAATATTAAGTGAACAAGTAAAATAGTTTATTTTAAATTACTTATTGAAATTGTTCAAAAAACATTACATATAAAATAAATTATTTCATTTAATTGTTTAGTTATAAATTTTATATTTCGATTGTTTATTTAAATTTTATATTTTGAGTATTTATTTAATATTCTATTAACCATTAAAATAATAAATAATGAAATATTCAATTAAAATAATAAAATCTTATTTAGGTGTAAATAATAAAATATTAAATATTCGATAGTTTATTTAGTATTCTATTAATTATAATAAAATATTATATAAAATATTCAATTAACGATTAAAATAATAATCAATTAACAATTAAAATAATAAAATATTAATTATTTAGTATTGATAAAATAATAAAAGATGTCTTTCACAACGTTTGCCAAACGTTGCCGTAGGATTTTTTTTTAACAACAACAATTTTGCATTATGCAAATAGATTGATAAAATTGAAAATGCAACTTATGAACAAATTTTGGAATTTCATAAAAATTGATAATCTCATTACAAATTTTTGAATCCATGGACAGTACAAAGCCAAACACAACCAATGAACTAACAAGAGGACCAAACCGAGAGGAACCATTACACTTTACAAGTAGTAAACATGCCACTGATTGTTTCTCATGTAAAGACTTATCCACAATTCGTACGTTATTATCAGGTCATGAGGATTGGTGGAAGATAGTCAGATTTATTGCCAAGAACACGAGCTTTAGTGTCAGGAAAGCATTCGAATCTTGGGAGGGCCGTAATCTCTCCTTTGTTGGAATTATGAACAGGATAGCAAAGAAGATGTCCTTCGAGGTCTTCCTCAAGCATGCCACTTGTGTATTGATTCCAGTTTTGATCAGCACTTTCATTAATTTTCCGTACACATTCCAAGCTTTCCGGATGAACGAAATAATCGTCTAGATGGTTAAGGTGCTCGTACCATATGGCCATTCGGAAACCAAATATCTTACCCTTGGCCGGCTGCCCCTTTGCCAAGTGATGTGGTTGGAAGCCTCCCATTGCTATCTCGGAGTCTCTTGCACCGTCCATTGACCTTTGACTGATGTTGGCCGATCCAATGATAATGTATTCATCATCAACTGTTGATATAGAAAGTGTAAATAAATCATGAGGTAATTCGTGCAACTGAAGGTAGAAGAATATATCTAGAGGAATATTTTTTCTGTAGTAGGGCATTATAAATATCAGAAAGTTAAATAGTCCCTAAGGTCTACATCAGAAAGTCCCTTAGCTAGTAGGGCATTATAAATATCAGAATACATCATTCCCATTGTCCTCTTCTGCCATCAAGAATTGCCTGAACTGAGGCACTATCTGGTATACCTTCTGGCCACATAGGAATGACAACGTAGACGGTAAATCTCTCCTTTGCTTCAATCTTACTTACAATCTTCAGTGAGAGCTCCTTTGGTATAAGGTCCAAGGCGTTAACATCCTCAATTGTTACCTCCCAGTCTGCCCATCTTTTAGATAAATTGGAGGGTAGAAATTACGGTTCAAAAACAAAATTAAACTCCCGTTAAAATGAGCAAGTTCAATGAATTCCAAGCTTAGACTTCACAAATACATATAAAGCTCCACCATAACGAAATATGACAATTCTCAACAATGAGATATAACCCTTTCATAATACATTTAAAACTTAGCTAAAACGATCTACCCACGCACAGTAACTTCGATAGAACGAGTAAAGTTTCATCCATTGATGAGATGACTATCATTATCTGTTCATACCCTTCTGATGGGGCTTTAATGTGTTAACCATACGACGATTAATGTTAAAATTACACTCAATTGAGGATACATATATTAAACGATTGTACACAATTGCCAAGCTCTACAAACCCAGGCTGCATTCATATAAGTCCCCATAGTTCAGTGACAGAATCTTCTCATTGATTGCATGTATAGTCATATCCAACCACTAAGTTTGTACACCTCAAATCCTCAATTTAAATCAGCTAACTTTCAACTAACTGCTTCTTAATTGAATAAATCTTTCTAAAGACAGCCAATAAATACACTTGCCAATAACAGAGATCTCCCAGTCTAGAATCCCAACATATTGAGAATTGAATATAACAAAGTTTACAAAGTTGATCTCTGCCCTCTATGTTTTCTTGCAGCAAACTTATTAGAAACAATGGCCATATATTTAAAAACAACATAAAACAATCTTCTAACAGTAACTCTTCTGATAAAAAATAAGTCAAAGAATACACGAAAGGTAACCAGTATAACTCAAAAATGAAGTTCTCTTGGAAGGGTAAAAAAGTTGCTATAAGTTTGACTTTGCTTGTCATTTTCCTATATCATCTAGGATTCATAAGACACTGCATTTTCTATTAAAGTGGCACCTATTGCATAACTCAAAACCTATTGCATAACTCAAAATCATCTAGTTTCTTTACCATTAATATTTGCTCTACAATATACCTCAGTTTTGTAGAAAGCTATTGTTACAAGCACTCAACAACACGGAGTCCTTGAATTCAAAAACCCAATCTCCTGCTTCGGTGAACCAGTCTGAACTTTTTTGTCCTTATAGAACTTGAAAGACTTCAATGGACACCCTTCTGCAACTTCATCGGGAGCTCTAATCTCCTCCGGCATTAGATTACAGAAGATGAACACCACTTTTCTAAGCAAAGAGAGTATGCTCAGATATCAAGTTAGTGAATCAAATCTAACCCAATTTTAAGAGCCATCCAACTTCCAATCATTTAGAGAACATTTTTTTTTTCAAAAAAAAAATTCACATATGCCAGGAATAAGTATTAAGGTTTCCTGGTGAAAAACAATTAGGGGAGCTTTGGGATCCTATACTTTCTAGACCTTCCCATAGACCAACCATACTTATGGTCTATCCTAGTCCATAATCTCAATGAATTTTCAGCAGCAATAGATTGCAACCAAGAAAAAGAGACGATTAAGTACCTGTTCGCTGTCCTCCATATGATCAATGAATTTTCAACAGCAACTTTTTCCTTGTTTTCTTGTTGCTCAATCGATTGCTTCATAGGAATCCAGACACCGAAACTTCCAACGGGATTTGAGGGGAGGGAGAGGGATTTGGGGCGAGGAACTAGGGCTTTGTAGTGATTTCATTCCCTTTTTTTTTAAAAAACCAATTGGGCGGGTTATAGCAAAAGTTGCTATTGTTGCTTATAGCAACGTTTGCCAAACGTTGTTCAAACCGGATAGAGGGGTTCAAGGGGGTGGACATACATTCACTAGGAACGACTTTAGGGATATGAAGTACAAACATACATTGAAAGATCATGTAAGTCTCTTTGATAGTACTCATCATCAAGCATTTGCAAAATGTACCAACTCGATGAATCAAAAGCAATGTATCTCCTACGTTATTTCTAGCCAAATTAGCAGTCAACAAAAAAAATTATAGGATGAGATTGACTGCAGTACTAGATTGTACTAGATTCCTCTTGATGCAAGGATTGGTGGTTTACATGGAGAAAGACTGGTTGAATGACAATTTGGTGGTTTACATGGAGAAAGAGGCTTTTGAAAAAATTGAGAATGATGCAATATTATAACGTTTTCAAAATATGAGATCACGTATAATGCAGTTATCTAAGATCACAGTTACAAAGTTTGTTGTATTACATATTTCTTTAGTATTTTGGGTTGTATCGAATTATGTTTTCGTGTGTGTGTATATATATATATATATATATATATATATATATATATATATATATATATATATAATTTTTATGTTTTAATGCGTTTACTTATATAATGAATAATTTTTAATATTATGTAATTAAATATTAATAAACGACCTCGCTCTTACGTCGCTGATTGTCAACGCCCGCCCAGACTAAGCTAGATTTCTGTGGTCCGTCCTTGATTGGATGTTTTAAATCTTACTCAACCTAGTATAGAATTACATCATGCAAAAACTCATGTTATTAAAAAATGATAATTTTTTTCAACACTTCTTAACGTGTCTTTATATATGTTTACCATGTTAAATTGTCTCACCTATTGTCTTATACAAATAGAAAAACGATAAACTTATTTATTTAAATTGAATGTATTCGAGAAGAAATCGTCCACAAAACGGTGGTTTACTCAGTTTACATGACATTTTTCACATAATGCGCTATTCCTAATCCAATTAATAATAGGATAACCTTTCTTGGAATATCTTAATTGCCAACTAATTATTACTAATAAAAGACTAACACCGCAATGCCATTGAAGAAAAAATAAATTTCCATTTACTTGAAGAGTACTTGAACATTGACTACTTTCGAGTCTCATCATTTGTGGAATGTCTCGTGAGGAAATTTTGTGATTGATTGTAATGGATATTTAACCTAGGGTCTTAGTGGAATTGAAACACCACCGACTTATATATTTTTAATCTATTAGAGATGAAATATTCAGTATCGTATGGTTGACCAATAAATAAAAGGAGTTGGACGGTGCTTGACCGATATTGTACTCATAACTTTTATTTAGTACAAAAATATTTGTTTGATTTGGATTGTGGCCAAAACTGTTGGAAGACTTGAAAAAATTGTTTGGTCTTGATCCTCACTTATAAAGAAAATTGAAAACTTATACTCGTGATAGAATAACTAATCAATATTGCCAGTGTTATTCAACATCGTCTAGTTTACCATACCAAAATAAGTAATTTTTAATACAAGAAATTGGATTGTGGACAAATTTTCTGAGGACCTTCTCGAACCCCACTTGCATGGAAAATTTTAAAAATCAAGATTAGTGTCTGAAAGAAGGCGGGAAGACTGACTAGTTTCTTTGGTTTTGCCTTTGCTACACGTCAACATGGTATTGTGTACTATGGACTGGCTATTGGTCATCAATAGCCATATGGAACAAGAGAGCTTCGAATCAGCCTTAACAGAAAGCAATGGCTAGATGTAGTAAAACCCTATACTTTTTTTGGTATGAAAATATTTATCTTATCCAACACGGAAAGTAGTTTTTGAGCAATAACCCATTTGTTTTCCAAACCTCCTCTCCCTTCATCTTTTGACAGGAACTTCCATTAAGTTGCTAAGAAACGATGGCATGACACATTAATTCAAAAAATTTAATTTAATTCTTGAACCCCATCATAACTTAACTTTCAATTAATCAATATGTCATTTCAGAGTTGCTTAGCGTAAACTAAGCAAATGTGCTTCTTAGATAATTTATCAAGTTTTGATATATACAAACTTGATAATATTATAATTGTAGGATTGTCATTTTTTTACACAAATATAAAAGCTACAAAAAGTTAGTGCCTCGCATTAATTTTATTTTTTTTTTTTTTTTGGCATTGAAAAATTCTTGTGAAGGAATATGTCGCAATTTATGCAGAAAAGGTATAAGTTTTATTTTATAAAATTTTAGATTATGATATTTAATATGGTAAAAGTAATATGAAAGATTTATATATTAAAAATACACATACATTACTATGAAAAGAGTAATAGGAGAACAACAACTCCATATTCTTTGCAAAGCTTTGAAGACGCGTTCGATATAAAACACATATTCCTACATATTTCATATATCTATTGCTGGAGTTGAAAAAGAAAAAGAAGATCTCAAAGGGGATAATTAATCAAGAATCATTTAAGCAATTCAATATTCAAGACTTTTTAAAATCTTTCTTCCCAACCTTCAATTCCAGGTGAAGTTATATCTTTTTAATTGGTGTTGTTGTAATCATATAATACTTGGTTAGTTGTGTAGATGGTAGAATAACGTTGAACCCCCCGTATCAATATTAAGTTCTATAGTTTGATATTAAATATTTGGGTAATTGGCACAAACCGTCCATACCTTTCATTTCTTTGGTATTTAATGCCCTTTCCTTTCACTTTTCCTGCGGCGAATGTTCTTTTCACCATGTTTTGATGATTTTACCCTCCATTCAATTGAAACAAAAAGAAAAGAAAAGAAAAATAATTGAACAAATTGCAATTATTGGCCCAAACTTTTTAAAAAGTGCAAATAACTCACCAAACTTTACCTTCTTCCCAAAACTCGCCCTCACCCTATCGGCCATTTTCAGGTCACCATGGCCACCGAATTTTTGCACCAACACCATCTCCTCATCAACCCCTAACATTCCTATACAAATTTCAACTCCGAAAAAAAAAAAAAAAAAATCGAATCAAAATTTATGAAAAATGGACCATATTTCCGGCAACTTCTCTCTACCTAAGGAGCAAGTTTTACCCCTTCCCAAATCTGTCGGAATCTCACCGTCTGGCCAGCACCATGGTCGCGGGCTACCACCGGCCAGTTCCCCACACCCAAATGACCCCATCCATGGCGATAGAATGGGGGCGAGTTTTGGAAAGAATGTGAATTTTGGTGGGTTATTTGTACTTTTTAAAAAGTTTGGGCCATTAGTTGCAATTTGTTCAATTGTTTTTCTTTTCTTTTCTTTTTGTTTCAATTGAATAAAGGGTAAAATCGTCAAAACATGGTGAAAATGGCCTTAGCCTCACGAAAAGTGAAAGGCAAAGGTATTAAATGCCAAGAAATGAAAGGTAGGAACGGTATCCACAATACCCTCCAAAGGTATGGACGTTTTGTGCCAATTACCCTAAATATTTTTTTGGAATGAATTTTAGAAATTTGATGTTTTTTTTTTTTTTTTCATTAATTGACCACTAATTGATCAGATGTATAACTCATATTATCATTCACAAGACTGAATACGAGTTTACAATCATACCAATGTTCCATAAATGTTAGAAATAATTGTATACGCTTTGCATAATTTATAAAGTTTTTTATAATTTAATGCATCTTCAAATGTTCACATTCTGAATAGAGATATTACCGGGATATATGTGAGGATATATTTAATTCTACTTGGAAGAGATTATTGACATAATATAAACATTGATCTTCAAGTCCAAATAAATGTTACCGAATTGTGAAATTGATATTAAGATGGATGAATGTAGGAGGATTCAGATTCCTAGTATTTTTCCATTAATCGAGTATTCATAAAATTTCCTAGAAAAGTGGATTCAGGTCGAGTTACGCTCAACAGGTGCAACATCACTATAGCAAAATTCTCAATCTCCCATCTCACAGAAAAGAGAGAGAGAGAGAGAGAGAAGAGAGAAAAGTCTTTCTGGTAGGGGTCAATGCATGCGAGGCCAAAAAAGATAAAATACTTTTACAATTTTTTATTTTTATTCTTATAAAGAAAAGTTTACAACAAGTCTATCGCTGTTTGGATGCCATTATAAAGCCCAACTGTGAGGCAGTTGCTTAGTATGCATATATTAGCCTGGTTCTTTTTCCTTTTTTCGAAAAACATGCTGGTGCATTCGGGTTTGCTCCAAATCTTCTGCTTTCTTTCACTAGTGGCAGCCCTTCCGCAAAATGTGGCCGGAGCCGCTACCACCTCCACCTCCACTAAACCTGGCTGCCAAAGCCGATGTGGAAACTTAGAAATTCCATACCCGTTTGGTATCGGGTCAAAATGTTCTTGGAACATAGACTTTAATATCAACTGCAATACTTCTTTCAACCCTCCAAAACCCTACGTCCCAGATCGCTCTGGAAAATATTTCTATGAGGTTGTTAATATCTCAGAAACCCAAATCTACCTTAAGAACTCGGAGGCACAACTGGCAATGGCCTGTTATGGTATGGGACTCGATAACAAGACAGAGAATTCTACTATATCAATGACATTTTTGGGTAGTCCTTATACCTTGTCGGACACAAATCAGATCACATCCATTGGTTGCGATGACCTGGCAATGGCATCACAAGTGTCATACCTAATGAATACCTTTGACGGCGGTGCTTGTGCTTCATACTGTGGCGGCCTTCCTGATTATGTTCGTATTGGGTCATGTCCAGGCAGGGGCTGCTGCCGGACCTCCATATCCAGAGGTGAGTACCTCCGAGTTGAATTGTTAGACATGCATAGTTCTTGGGGTCGAGATAGAAAACGTTTCCGGTGCAGCTTTGCCTTCGTTGGAATGACAGGCGATTATGATAAATTCAATTTTAGTTTATCTCATCTCGACAATTCAACAACATTCCTACGTAGTAATGGAGAGTTTACGGGTATGCCATTGGCGTTGGACTGGAGAATTGGGGACTACAATTGCATCGAAGAGCATAATTCCACTAATTATGCATGTGGAAAGAATAGTTATTGCATTAATCACGACACCAGTCTTGATTTTGGAGGATACCACTGCAAGTGCAAAGAAGGATACGAGGGCAATCCTTACCTAGGATGCCATGGTTAGTTTTGTTTAAAGTTGTCTATTATTACTAACGAAATCGATCAATATAAAAAATCTAATTATTTGTTGTGATGTTTGATGTGTTGGGGTGGACAGATATCGACGAATGCATCAATTATCGATGCGTCTCATCTGGGAAATGCACCAATACTCCAGGTTCCTATAATTGTTCCTGCCCTGATGGTTATTATGGTGATGGCAAAAGAGATGGTATTGGTTGTATTTTGGTGCCGGTGACCCATAGCAAACTGGCAATAGGTAATTTTCGATATATTAAATAATTAGTAAAATGTATTTTTCTTAATTTTTCCTAAATGTTAGTAGTTAATTATTAAATAAAACCAAATGCCCATTTTTATAATAAGGTGATTAATATTATACAATTGCTCGTTGAAACTTTTTGCTTATTATCAATATTTAGATTAATTTAACTAATTGTTACTAATGAAGTAGTAAATGATTTTAAACATTTAAACTAAGTTAGGCAACAAAATGTATGTAAGCACTATATGAAGAATGGCAATTCTGGACGAAGCTCTCATAGTCTATACTCACAAATTTAGTGTTAGAATTCTTAATATTGTATTGTTGTTATCCTAATAAAAAATCAGTAAACAAAATATAAAAAGATCAATATTCCTACTCTAGAAAACTATACATAATTATACCTGCATACTTAATTTCAGGACTAGGCTTGGGCGCTGGAATGGGATTACTGCTGTTGTTATCAACTTGCTTTTGGTTGTTCAAGTTTCATCAGAAGAGAAAAATCAAAAAGCGCAACGAAAAATTCTTCAAACAAAATGGTGGTATCTTGTTACAACAACAAACATCAACGGATGAAGGTATACTTGAAAAAACAAAACTTTTCACCATTAAAGAGCTAGAGAAAGCCACTGATAACTTCAATAAAAGTCGAATACTTGGTCAAGGAGGTCAAGGTACAGTCTATAAAGGAATGTTACCTGACGGAAAAATCATAGCAATAAAAAAATCCAAGTTAGTAGATGCAAATCAAGTGGATCAATTCATTAATGAGGTTGTCATGCTTTCACAAGTTATTCATAGGAATATAGTTAAGCTATTGGGTTGTTGCCTTGAAACAGAGGTTCCTTTGTTAGTTTTTGAATTCATTTGCAATGGAACCCTTTTCGATCAAATCCATGACAAGAGTGCTGAGTTCCCATTGTCATGGAACATGCGCTTGAAAATTGCTATAGAAGTGGCAGAAGCACTTGCTTATCTTCATTTTGCAACTTCTTTTCCCATCTATCATAGAGACATTAAGTCAACTAATATATTACTCGATGAAAAATATGTAGCCAAAGTCTCGGACTTTGGAACTTCAAGGTCAATTGCAGTGGATCATACTCATGTAACTACCCTAGTGAAAGGAACATTTGGATATTTAGATCCAGAGTACTTCCAGTCAAATCAATTTACCGAAAAAAGTGATGTTTATAGTTATGGAGTTGTTCTCGTCGAGCTCTTGACTGGGCAAAGGCCAATATCTTTGGCGACGCAAGAGGAAAAAAGTTTAGCTACAAGATTTTTGTTATGCATGAAAGCAGAAAATCTTGAAACAATCGTTGACGCCCAAGTCTTAGAGCAGGGTAAGAGAGAGGAGCTTTTTGCGGTGGCCAAGCTTGCACAAAGGTGCTTAAATTTGAATGGGAAGAAAAGGCCAACCATGAAAGAAATAGCCATGGAGTTGGAGATTGTTAGAATGTCGCAAACGCATTCAACTACATCCGAAACTAAATATCAAGGCGTACAGTTGCGCAAATCAAAAACAGTAACGATGGCGGATGACAACTACACATGGACTAGTACCTACGACAATATCATCCCATCATCGGATGCCTATCCCTCAGAGATTCACACAGTTTGATGCCTTGAATGGTTTCTAAACAATTTCATCATATATTGACACTGTATGCTTTTGTAATTGCGTATTTAAACAGTTGAATAACATATAGGCACCCAAATCTGGGTGGCATTCTAAATGCTTTAATAAACTCCATCTGCTCAAGATTTTTGTAACATCATTATAGTCACATACTTTTGCAGCATGAGAAGAAAGCTTTCACAAAAATGGTGGCTTACTTTGTTTACACAGCATTTTCACTATATGAACTATTACTTGTCCAATTAATTTGAAACCGATTTTAGAATCAAACTTGCTTAAAATGTATGGTAGAGTGGTATCAAAGGAATACCCCTTCTTAAAATATCTTCTTTGCCAACTAGGTAATATGGAAGCATTTTTTTTTTTAAAATTAAATAAAAGACTAACACCACAAGGTTGTTCAAGAAAAATTGAAGTGTCATATATCCGAAGAGGGGTGAATTGTTGACTACTTTTGAGTCTCATCATTTTCTAAATATATCTCATGATTTTACAAAAAATATTAAGGCGAGTTTTACTCACAGTGTTTGTAACGATTAGCATTTGATTGCAATGAATATTTAACCTAGGATCTTCATGTGAAATGAAAATACCACTGACTTATTATTAATTTGAGCACTAAAAGAGTGCAATTTACTCATGGGCGGATCCAGCATTTTGAGTCAGCACGGGCGGCCATTGATCATCTATCATAGGCAGCAATAAAATATTAAGAGCCACGTTTGATGTTCATTTTTTTTGCACAAAAAAATAAAATAAAATAAAATTGGAATAGTGATTTGATGAAGAATGTGTGGTCAAAAATAAAAAAAAAATGTTTAGAATTTGAATGTAATATTATTTTATTGAGAAATGTGTGGTTGAAAATAATAGAGAAAAATACATTTTAAAAAAAGGGAAATCAAAAAAGGTCTAAAATTTAAATATAATAATTATTTTATTCAAACTGAACGTATATAATTATGTCGTACAAATTAGCAATATTCACTAAATGATATTGTGACCAAGTTTTGTACAATTTAAAGGAAGAGCACGGGTTCTAATTTTTAAAATTGCATTAAAACCGATAAAGTTTAACATATATTATTCTAGTAATTTTAGTGTCAAAATCCAATAAGTACCATAATAGTCAATCCTTCAATAATCCTAAGGAATGTCACAAGTTCGAATTCGACAAATGAACAACATGGATTAGAATTTTTACAATTGCATTAAAACGTCAGAAACTTAACATATATTATTCTGATAAATTTAGTGTCAATTGCATTAAAACGTCAAAAATTTAACATATATTATTCAGATAAATTTAGTGTCAAAGTTCATCAAGTGTTATAATGGTCAAACTTCAATAATTCTAAGAAGAGGTCACATGTTTGAATCTCCACAATGAATTGGTCAAGAAGGAATTTGAAACCATGACCTCTAACACGAATATACAAATTCTAGTCAACTGAACTACAAGAAATGTTTGTAAATAAAATGAATTATCAAGTATATTATCTAAAAGGTTTATCTATTATCAACAAAAAAAAAAAAAATGATCCCCGATGAATTCAGCACAAGCGGCCGTGGGGACTGGATCCGTCCCTGAATTTACGGTTTCACATTTTGGAAAATGTGTATACAGGATTGGAAATTTCGACACGACTACTGATCTATGAAGTCTATTGCAATCAATTGTCATGACCGTACACCGCACTTAAAAAATGGTGTTTACTTGACTTAGCCTATGTTTGAATACAAATTTATAAATTGATTTAAAGTAAACTACATATTATCAATTACTATTTATAATTATTCACAGATTATAATCCATTTATAAGTTTGCAAAGGCTTAGTGGGTCCCATATTGAACCAAAAAAGTGTTATTTAATGCTAAATATTGGTCGGTTTTGGATTGAGGCGAAATTGTTGGAAGAAATTGAAAATTTATGCTCAGTTAATTGAATTATACCGAGCAGTATTATCAACTAAGTCATTTTTAATTCAAGAATTTGTTGGTTTTGGATTTTGGCCAACTATTTTGAGGACCCGATGGAAATTGGGAAGTCAAGAATTGCCAAGTCAAAAGAATGTTTCTTATGTTTTGCGTTTGCTAAATGCCATCATGCGATGTTCGCTAAAATTTCGCAAATACGCAATATCGTTACCAAGTAATAAAGTGGACGTAAGTATAAGTATCGATACCACGAGTACTAAATATTTAATCGAATTTTAATTAAACCTAACTTTAATCCAATCAATTTTTTTTTTTTTTTTTTAAAAGAGTTTTATGCTGGCAACCTAAAATGCTAGAACTTTGAATCCTCCTACAATCGTCCATTTTAATATCAATTCCATAGTTGACAATACCTATCTGGATACAAAGATCAATGTTCTTAACTTGTTTAATAATCTCTCTCAAATAAAACTAAACCTATTCTCACATTTGACGCCCATATCTTTATAAAGGATTTGAATATGTAAAGATGCGTTAAAACACAAAAACATTCAAAAAGATCAGGCAAAGTATAACGACATATCTCTATTCCCTTATCAGGCTTTACAGTGATTGCTACTGTGTTCCAAATTCATATTCCTTCGCTTGAATATCAATAAAAATTACAAGATAAATCGACTAGTGATCAATTAATTGAACATTATTAATCTCCTAACAATCATTAAGTCAAATAAACATTCAATGTTAAAATCCGAAATTTAATATCAAAACTTTAAAACGTAGGGTTCAACGTTATTCTAACATCTATTTATAGGCCCCAAGATTAGTTCAAAAATTGTGCTCTAATTGCTTTCCAAGTAGATTTGAGTCGAACAAGGGAAAAATCGAACCGCCCATATATAACCATGCATTGCTCAATATAAGAGTTTTCCCTTGTTTACAATTTGATCCTTACTCTTCCACTTGCTTCAGCTTAAGTCCCTACCTAATTGACTTTTAGTCCTTCATCTTTAAATCTTTACAACTGAATCCTCCATAAATCGTATGAAATCGCTCTGATGTAAGTTTTGGAAGTTTGTAATTTAGTCCTCAAACTTTCCAGATGTTGAATTTACTCCCCGAAACTTATGAATTTCTTTCGAACGTTCTATTAATCCTTCTAATTGATAATGTACACTCCGATCAATCTTTAATTTGCTTCAAATCAACCTCAAAAAGCTCCAAAATGCCTTGTTCACGTTGTTTGCATTTAAGTCGGAGTTTTCCCAACAATTAACATTTTTAACACCAAATTAGATAGATATATGCTTAATTTAACAATAAATAATCATGTTTAAAAGTCCAAGTTAGTGCATAAAAAAAAAATACACTTACCATTGTGTGTGGACTGTGAAGTAACAAGCCAGATTACAGTTTTGGAGTAGTTCTTGTCGAGGTCTTGACTAGGTAAAAACAAATATCTTCTGCTAAGAAATAAGTGAGAGAAGTTTAGCAACAAGATTTTTTATGTATGGAAGAAGAAAATCTTGACACTCAAGTTTTAGAGCAGCGGAAGAGAGAACCTATTGCAGTAGCCAATCTTGCACAAAGGTGCTTGATTTTGAAAGGGAGGGAAAGGCAATTATGAAGGAAGTATCCATGGAGTTTGAAGATTCTTTGAAAGTCTCAAATATGTTCGACTACATTTGAATCTAAGTTCATGTTTGGATTCTATTTTTTTCAAACTTATTTTCAATCATATTCTCCCCAAAAGTAATATTTCATGTAAACTTAATTTTTTCTTATTTTTTAACCACACATTATACAAAAAATCACTATTCCAAAACATATTTTCCCCTAAAATCTCATTTTAATGGAGCTCAGATAAAAGCTAAATATCAAGGCATTAAAATTGCGCAAGTCGAGCAATATTGATGTAGGATGATAACTACACATGGACAAGTACTCGTGACAATATCATTCCATCATCATATACTTGTCGCATAAAGAATTACATTGTTTGATACCTTCGCTAGTTTATAAATAATTTCCTCATATATTGTAACCATCTACTTCTATAATTGTGCATTTAGGCTTGGTTTGATATTGTTGTGCCTAATTTAAAAGGATCGATTGTAGATGTACTGAAGAAAAAATTAGCTACGGAAGAATCGGATAATTGTTTTGTTCCAAAATTGTTGTATGTTTCAAAATTAGCATTGAAGCATTTGATAACAAAACAAATTTATTTCCATGCATGTAACTAAAATGGACATTGAATAATTGCATTGCATGGATTAGACGACAACAATAAGATCAAATGACAATACGAAGTGGTAGAAGTAATTACGTACAACAAAAGCGTGTGCAATTATTATTATTATTATTATTATTATTATTATTATTATTATTTTGGTTTATATAAGGTGTTACATTCTTAAAATTCAAAGAAATATTAATTGTACGACTTAAAAGTACTTCTCAATTATAAAGGTATTTAGGGATGTAAGCAAAAACCGTTAAACCGGAAAATCGAATCGAAACCGCATTTTAGAAACCGTCGGTTTCGTGCCGGGTTAATTACCTCAATAGTCACTGAACTTTACCGAAAGTTTCCACCAAATCATTGAACTTTAAAAACTACGTGGTTAGTCATTGAACTTTCGAAAAATCACCACATTGGTCACTGAACTTTGCAAAAGATTTTTACGGGGTCACTGAACTTTGAAAAAAGTTTCCCAGATAGTCACTGGGTTGAGTGATCATCTGGGAAACGTTTTGCAAAGTTTAGTGACCAATGATGTGATTTTTAAAGTTCAGTGACCAATGAAGTGATTTTTCGAAAGTTCAATGACTAACCACGTAGTTTTAAAGTTCAGTGATCTAGTGGAAACTTTGGCTGAAGTTCAGTGACTATCGGGGTAATTAACCATTTGGTGCCACGTGGACAGGTTAACGAAATGGTTTTGAACCAAACCAAACTGGTCAAAAACGGTTTTGTTTAGGTTTGAGAATTTTAATTGCGGTTTAAAACCAAACCGGACAAGCGAAAAAATATATAAAAAAAATGAAAATTTTTGAAAATTTATCCAAATATGTAAAATTCAATAGTTTTGTCATTTGTGTGTATTTTTGTCAATTTATAATTTTCTATTACATATATATTATTATAATCAAATAATCCTAATTTATATCTAATAACTAATATAATCTATCAAAAATTATTTTCCTTCAAAATTCAAGTTTCTACAGTTGTTTCTGAGTCTGCATTCTCAATTGGAGGTCGAATATTTGATTCATTTAAGAGTTTATTAGGTACAAGGATAGTTGATACTTGTATATGCAAAAAGAATTTGTTACAAATTAAGAATGAACATATAGTGCTGCGCCAATATTTAGATGAAATGGAAGCATTTGATGATCAATGAAAGTTGTGGAATGTGGTTTATATTTTCTATTACTATATTTTTAAAGATTCTCTTATTTATCTAGTTTCCAATACTGTGATGATCTAACGAATGCATTTATTTGACAATAGAGACTATGAATCATGTGTGACACAATTAATGTTTGAGTATATTTGAGAAACTAAATTCGTAACAATATACAACAGTAAATTTGTGTAATTGTTATGCTTAAATATTATAAACAATTGATTTATTACTATGGTTGGTTATTCTCTCTGTTTAATCAGTAGTTTTGTTTTTCAAATATGACGATCATGAGGTCTTGTTGAACATCATTATATTTTTTGGGTTTTATATGTAATTTAGTAGACTTGTATTATAACGTTATTGTAACGTCTTAACCTAAAATGACAAACAAAAAAAATTATTTTAGTTTATTGTGATTTCAGTTTGATTTAGTTGGTATTTAAATTTGTAGTAGATATATTTAATTTGTTTTAGATTTATTGCTAGTAAGATATAAATATATATTGAATTCAATGAATTAATGTCATAAAAGTAGACAGATAAAAAAATATATGGTGAAACCGGCGGTTTAAAACCAAATAAACCTTTAAGCTTAGGTTTGAGTTTTTTTCAAACCGTTCAAAATGGTTTGATTTAGGTTTGGTTTTTCTCAGACTGGTTTAAACGGTTTGGTTTGAAAATTTGTCAAAAATCGGTAAAATCGGACCACTTATACCCTTAAAGGTATTATTATGGGTGAGCCGACCCGCCAAAAAGAGTAAAATTTGCAATTTCATTATAAAAATAAAATAAAATTGTGGAAGCCGGCTCAGCCCGCCCCATCAAGGGGCGAGCTCGTGATTGGTTGATTGTTCCGAGCAGTTCGGCTCTCCCCATTTAACATGTCTACCCACTTATCACCATTCTTTTCTACCAACTTGTTAGTTAAGCAACTAAAAAGGAAACTCGAACAAAGGCTAATTGACATGTTCAATGCTACACTTCTTAATTCGACAAGACTCGATTTTTGAATACAAGAAGCTAATTTGACGACGCATCATCTCAATAGACATCCAGTTCATGCACTAGGATCAAGCTCATGACGATTATCACGTTAGGAGTACTCGTCAATCGCCTCGAATTCCAGCGCTCTCAACAATTTTTGAGATCACTATTCTCACGTTTACGGCGAACTGCAAACATGTAACAAAGGGTCACCTCCTGATTCTATACCCAGTTCACAACTAGAAAGTTTAGTGCACTAAAAAATTGTAGCAGTTGAATTAAAAATAGTATTCGTCTTTTATCAAGAAGAAAAGAGACAAGAATGTGCAATTTATCAGGATTTTGCAATATGACCTACGTGGATCTAGTATACCCAAAAAAATCCCCCAACTTTACTTTTTTGTGCACCCTAGACAGATTAATATGTATCATATATTGAAGCATTTTTTGTGTGTACAATACAATAGAATTGTCAGTCGATTACATGAACCCTTTTTCACTACTTTGTTCGGTTAATTGTTAGATCTATCTCTATACGTACAATACCAGAATGCAGAACCTACAAGTACAACTAATATAACATGTAAAATGAGAAAAACTTTTCTCAATCATAGACACGTTTCTATACGTATCACAAAGAACCCTAGTAAAAAATGTGAAATAAATTTATAACCCAAAGAGTGAATTAGACAGATCCAGTGTTGTTTATATTCTCCAGGGAAACAACAGCACCAGACATAGTATCATCGGAGGCAGAAGAATGCGACGTTAGAATGTATAACACCCATAGATGAAGGCATACAATGTAGACGACAGACCAAATTCTAGCAGTCGAGTTCCTTCTTAGAAAGACGACACCGGAAGAAAAGATCGAGTCCAACTGTCGAATCAATGATCCCAAATGTAGCTGGCCGGATCTAATTTTCTGTTTAAATAAAGGCCTGAACTTCGAATTATAGGGTTCCCATACACCGGATTCTAGATCATCTCTTGAAGAGGCACTGGGAAAATCAGCTAATTCCATAACTGACTTGTTCTCATCCAGTAACCTTGAAACTGCCTGAGACGTTTAATCCAAACATCCAGAAAAATAAAACGTTGGACACTTAAGTGACATTTCAGAGTAGTATTTGACATCCATTTCATTGCTTTGAATGCTAATACAGAAACTTACCTCGATTCTGAATAGCAGCATTGCCTTTTCTGAGGATAGTGCCTCAACCTGATAAAAGAACAAGAGTTGTTTGTTCAACCAATAAATTCAGTTGTTAAATTCTATATAATGTACGACAGCAAAGTTCATACATAAACTCAGTTCAATGTTTTACTCTCTTAGAGCATGCTTGGCTATGCTTGGCTAAGCATAAAAGATATGTGCAAGTAAATAAGTATTTCTTTTATTGATCATCATTGGAACTTCCTTCTTGTGACATTAATGTAAGAGTTATTTTCACAATAAGTAACTCTTTTTTACTTAATAGTAAGGAAAAGTAACTTATTCAAACATGTTTACAAATAAAAAGTTAATTTTTACTTATTTTGAGCATCGCCATATATGCTCTTAATCCCTTTTATTTTCAGCTGGAAGTTGCAACATGAATGGCTTCTTCCATAAATGCATGAGATATGTGCCAAGTTAACTTCCTAAATAGTACAATCAACGGCAACTAAAAGTTCCATAATTAAAGTATGTTTGGCAAATAAGCACACGGCTTGTAACCATGGGTCCCCCAAAATTTTGTGAGTTGAAATAAGCCAAATAAGTAAGGTTCTTATTTCTTATTTTGTGTGGCATCCACCCCCCATACATTTTATAACTTCACAATTGTGTGGGCCCATGGGTTATGGGCTTAATTTGCCAAACATTTAGAAAACAAACCTGTGCTTGCTTCTGAATCAAATGGTCAGTGAACTGATCAAGCCTTTGCTTGAGCTGAATTTCCACTTCAGTTGGATTCTCGATCTCCCTTTGGGTTGTTTTAATGTTCATTTCCAGTGTCTTTGCCTGCATAAGTCAAGAAAATTAGTTTCCAATAGCTGAACATTAAATAAATTGCAGAAAGTATTGTTCGTTTAGTGATGGTAACTGGGAAGCAAGGGAAAGGAAACGATGAGTGGGTAGCCGCAGGAGAAATGGTTGCAACAAATACTTCATCAATACACTGAAAATCCTTCACATGAGAATATGAGCCAATTATGTGAAATCAAATTAGTATGATTTAGTTGAATTTGACACGTGAAATCCCTTAGTTACTTTGCCACATGACATCGTATAGGTATAGTTTGGTAGTCTGGGTTGTGGACTGGACAATACACAAGAAGATTGAGATAGACACATAAGTTAAAAGATATTGCATATTGTCTAGACTCGAGCAATATTGCCCAATACTACAATTTCATATATGGAGTTGTGGCTTTAATGTCCATATGGATTTATTAGGTCATAAACAGCCTTCTCTAAAGGTAGGAATGCTATACCCTTCTCATCTACAAATATAACACATGGATTTATTCATCCATGTTACATAGATTACCAAACTTTTTTTTTTATTTATAACCGTGGATATTTGGGTCAGCTTGTGAGCACTTTGACTAATCCCACGAGACCCTGAATTTTACGACAGGGTGCTCACCTCAGTAGCCCTGAGGGATCCGAACTGGTAACCATTTGGGAGCAAACCCAATGTTTGCCCAATTGAACAACCTCTCAGGGTTATATAGATTACCAACCTGAATGGTTAAATACAATTTCAAGATTGGACAAGTCTTTATTAACAGGATATACACAAAATATCCACATGATAAACGATAGAAACAACACTAGGATAATCCTTATGTTGAAAATATGAGCCAGATTAAGGAGCAAGCTCTATTTAATTTTTTGCAATACACTGAACGAGATATGACAGTTCTTCGAATGTAGTAGCATAAAATTTTAGCACAGCATCAAATATACCAATACAATTTAATAGAAAAGGAAGTATGTCACCTTTTCTTGCAAGCGTTCCACTTTATCAGTTACAAAGGAATACTCTGCCTCAAGCATCTTCAGTTCAAATTCAACACCTTTTGAAGCTACCAGCTACAAGCCATTTTCATGGAAATTTAGTTGAGAAGATGTAAGAAATATTCTGACTATATGCATAAGAAGCAACAGATGCTCACGTTGTCCCCATTTAGGCACGTAACAGATATTTTCCTTCTCAATTCTGCCAGAGAAAACAATATATCTTAGTTATTAAGCTCTATTTAACAATAATTAACCTGAGTATACCAGAAATGCATATCTACTATTCTAATATAATATCCATGAAATACTGACCTGAAGTTCAATATTAAACTTCAGGGATGTCCAAAAAAAAAAAAAAACACTAAAATGTAAAATCAATAGAAACAAAAATGAAAGGACAACAGCTCAGAGCAGGAAATTTGGAAAAAGAAAATCAAATGGTCTCTGCCCCAATAAGAAAGATATGATGTGCAATTCTTCGTGTTAGTTAGAGTGACAAGCCTCTAGGTTAACATCATGAGCTACATTCAGACAAGTCATTCTGGCACAGATACAAAGTACAAATACTGCAAAAACTTAAAAGAGAGGCATCATAACTAAAGTTACTCTCCATCTAATTAAGATACAGAAAGCACACCTTCATAAGTTCCTTCTTTTAACTGAATCTTTTGACGAAGTTCAGCAATACGATCAACCTGGTACGTCCATGCACACAATCATGAGTCAATCTATTTGCTATCATGCTATCATATAGAAGTCATTGTACAATTTAAATTCAAGCATTTCACAAGGTCGATTTTGAAGCCTAAATGAACGTCTATCACTAACTTCGTAATGTGCTGATACTTTCTCGTTTATTGATACTTCACCACTGAGCAAAAACGTAAAACGTGCATGGAGAAAGAAACATAGTTCAAAGAGATCCAGGTCAACCTTCAGTTTGCTAACTTTACAAATAACCAAGGAAATTATGACCACCACACTGGTGATGCACCTCCTGTACATGCAATAGATGATATCATGATAGTATGTCAAATTAAATTTTCCCATGACAATCCCCTCTCCTTCCACTTTTGCACTGAAAACATGAATAAGTACAACAATATATAAACATGTTGAGTTACAATTATGCCTGCCAACTACTAACAGCAATAAGTTGGCTTTTGCAACATAATATGTCTTGAGTTTTCTCAAGGTATTCATGGATCATTTAACATTTACTGGAAAAGCAAAAATAAAAAATAAAATAGGTACAAGAAACCAAAAAAGGGAGAGAGGGGGAGAGAGGGAGTGAGAGAGAGGGCAAAGGAAAAAAGCAACACAATAACCAACTAAAGAGGTTTTCAAGTACCTCTATTTCAAGGTTTTTCTGCGCAGCAGCAAGAGACCTTGCAAGGTCGGCATTTGCAGTCTGCATAGTGTAAAAAGCAATGAATAAACATACCGAGAATGATAAATAACAAACAACAACAAGAAGAATTAAAGGATAATAATTAAAATCTGATAAGATATCAACTGTTGAGCTAAAGCTTAAATCTATTTTAATGAAATTATAACTCAACCTCAAGTTTTGACAGTCTCACGAGTGCTTCCATTCTAGTATTGTTATGTTTCTGCTTCTCTAAATCAGCAGCTTCCATAATCTCCATCATTGATGTCTGCAATTCTGAAGCCTGGAAAAATAACCATAAGTATTTACAGTGGAGTTGGTCTTACAAAGGCAAAGCAACTAAATGCAAAATAACAACAACAACGAAGGAAGTAAAACAATTCAACCAACAGAAGAATCAACAGGAAAGATGGACGACAATAGACAGAGTTTAAAACTTATAAACAAAAAGGGGTAAAAAAGTCGCAAACAAGTAGCTTTTGGTTGATCATAGAATATAACAACTGA
Organism: Fraxinus excelsior; assembly: GCA_019097785.1. Lineage (NCBI taxonomy): Eukaryota > Viridiplantae > Streptophyta > Magnoliopsida > Lamiales > Oleaceae > Fraxinus > Fraxinus excelsior. Next base: position 11,357,018 of record CM032637.1, on the reverse strand, counting down.
TAAGCATGTTTAAATTGAAGAACAATTCCTATGATTAGTATTATAAGGAAAATGATGAAGTAAGATGACTTTTACCTGTGATTAAGCATTTAATATAACTAAGTCATAAACAATGTTAGTAAGACTAACGATTGTAGCACAGTCCATAATACTGGTGATAAAAATGGAACATATGAAAAGAGTGGAGAAATTAAGCTTTTTACTCATGGAAGATAATTAAGACCCAAACCTCTTCAAATTATAAAGAGAGACCATCCTTCACTTTTGTATCACATAATATTAAGAGTACCATCTTAGTTCGCTTGCTATTGCACAAATATTTTGCACCTTATCTCTAAATATGCACTTCTATCAGTAACAAATGAATATGTCCTTGTTTGGTTTTATGTTGATACAATATTGTGACAATTTCCATAGCTAAAGCCAGAAAATAGGGAGACGTGGTTTCAGAGTAACTTTATCAATCACTGTAATAATTGTTCAATAATAGTTCATAAAAGTTAAGGTTGAATAGACCTGAAATGCTTACCTCTTGTACTTGCTGTTTGGCCCGCTCTTCAAGTATTTTCTCTAAACTCTGTTTCTCCCCCTCCAATTTAGCAACCAGATTCTCACGATCTTTGATAGCCTCAACTGCTTTGGCAGCTGCTCTTTCTGCCAGAATCTGCTGCCTTCTCTTTATCCTTTCTGCCCTCTCTCGTTCTCTCTCTGAATCTGAAGATGAAGTTGAATCTGTCTCAGAATCAGATTCTTCGTCCCTTGGGGAAGAAGAACCTTTCTTCATAGAACTTGAACTTCTGGAACCCACTTTCAATTTATTGTTCTTTAACATTCCACTCTTAAACCTCTCGCCATCCTTCATTTGAAACTTCATATTCAATTTCCTATCAAGAGAAGCTGGCACCATCTCTATGAGATGAACGTCATTTGTCAAACTATCTGTAGAACTTAGCTTCTCTCCATCTCCATTGCCATTGCCATTGCCATTCACCTTCTCATTTTTTCCTACATCTGCCTCATACTTGTTATCAGGCACAAGTGCATCACTCGTGTCCTTTCGATCTGATTTACCTCCATCGCTCAGCAATTCGGATATCGAAGTTTTTTGCATCACACCTCCCATGTCACTTGCCTTCCCACTATCCGAACTACCACCACTATTTGCATTACTCTCCAACTCAACATTAGATTTTCTTGAACCATTCAGAACACCATTATTCTGTCCATTCTCAGTCCTTTTCCCCTCTAATACCTTCGAACCCAATCTCCCTTGTTTCATACCATCTTTCTTCAAACCCCTGATCCCCAACGCTCCAATGCTACTCTGATTCCCACTCACACCCCCGGATGCCACATTTTTATTTGGCACGCTCAATAATTCTGTCCAATCACTATCAGTAAGTCCACTCCTCGAATTTGTCTTCGAGTTCAAATTCACTGACACTCCAACATCATCATTCCGTTTAATATTACTATCACTGCGACTAATTACCTTTAAATTATTTTTCTCACTGACATTTTCTGGCACCTTCTTTTTAAGCTGCTCCTTAATCAATGACCTAGTTTCCCCCGTACTTGGCGAGGTTTCAAGACCTAATTGTTCATCAGACCGTGGCTTATCATTCTTACCCAGTGATTCTGCAGCTTGCTGATCGATCTGAATCATCCAATCAAAAATTTATAAAGTTCACATAAAGAATCCAAATTTAGTGAATAATCGTCGACAATGCAGGAAGCCAGAATTAAATTACTACCAAAAAAAATGAATTCAAGAAAAAAAAAAATTTATTCTAGAAAGAGAAGATTATTGGAGAATTACCTGATGGAGGAGAGTTTCAGCGGCTTTGAGCTTGGAAGAGATCCAGTGAGCCATGGATGATGGAACAGTCGGACTTTCGGAATTTGATTTCGTAACGTTGGATCCAATCGCTAAAATGGCTTATTTGGACAAAAGATAATGAATTTCTTTATTTTTATATATTATTTTTAATTTCTCTATTACACAAATTTTGCAGATACTATAATATTAGGATTTCAACTGGGCTCAAAAATAGGGAAGATACATGTTGATTTATGATTGGACAATTTGAAAAAAAAAAAAAAAAAAAAAACCCAAATAGGTGTCGTCAAATCAATTTATCTATCATTTCTCTATATTTAAACATGTTCAATCATCATTATTTTTAGGATATTCCCCTTAATGTACATTGAAAATATGTATATGCACCAGTGCAGCACCCGCGCCTTTTTCATTGATTTTGCCAAAAATTAATGAAAATGGGTCAAGTATCTATTGGTAAGAATTATGTTAAACATTTTTTGTACGTATAGCATCACTCACAATATTATATTGAGATGAAAGCGTGTATGGGATGTTCAATGAACAAGATAGAAATTTGATTGACGTGTTTTCCACAACTTAATTGACATAGGAGTGAAATATATTTTTGTAGTAATTTTCAAATTTAACTTCCATGTTCACTAAAATTTGTTGTTGAAGGATTTGGTCACGTAGAAACTATAAAGTCGTAGTTTTGCAATTTCAGGTAAGGTACATGGAAAAAGTCCATTTGGAATTGTACCTCGTAATAGCCTATGTATAAGCAATCCTCTAAATTCAATTGATTTCAGTATCTTTTAGAAAAGATTCAAATGGATGAATAAAAATTAGTTCCAATAGGTATTTTAAGTTACGACAAGTCTACAATGATAATATTATCAATTTGTATATATTCAAAGCTAGATGAATTATCTAAGAAGCAAATTTGCAAGTAGATATGAAATGGCACATTGATTTATTGGCAATATTATTGCTTTGCTTACTACATTTGTGATATGTGATAGGTAGCGGGAGTGGAAGATGGGTTACTGCTCAAAAACCTACTTTCCCTATTTTTGGGTACGATAAAGATTTTCATACCAAAAAATGTATATGGTCTTGCTACATCTCTACCATTACTTTCTATTTAGTTTGTATATGGATGACAAATAGGGCATCCATAGTCAACACACACCATGTTGACGTTTAGCAGAGGCAAAACCTGTTGGAAAATTGGTTTTTATTAGTTGGTTTGACCAATTATTTTAGTGGGTCCCATTAATTGGATAAAATATTCCTTTGGCCGAATGCGTTCTACTTCATAAATAAATTGATGTAGTATATTTATTTTCTTAAAACCAATTTAGGCAATATTAAATAATATTGACAATATTGATTAGCGTCATTCCGTCAAGAGTGTAAATTTTCAATTTCTTTGTAAGTGGGTTTCAAGACCAAACGATTTTTTCCAAACAATTTGGCGAGGACACAAAACAAACAAATATTTTTCATCAAATAACAGTTATGAGTACAATATGGGTCGCACCATTTAACTCAAGTAAATTAGACGTCCCAACTGCCAATTATCTCCTTTTGTTTCTTGGTCAATCGTCCAAAACACGATATTGATTATTTCATGAAAACCCTAGATTAAAAATTCATTGCAATTAATCACAAATCACCTCACAAAGATTGATGAAACTCGAAAGTAGCAATATTCCACTGCTATTCAACTAAATGACAATTTATTTTTCTTGAAACCTTTTGGTGTTTGTCTTTTACTAAGAAAAATTGTTGTCATATTGCCTAGTTGGCAATTAAGATATTCCAAGAAAGGGTATACTATTTTTAATTGGACTAGGAATATCACGTCATGTGAAAATGTCATGTAAACTTAGTAAATCACGCACGTTTTGTGAAATATTTCTTCTTGGATACATCCAATTTAAATAAATAAGTTTATCGTTTCTCAATTTGTTCATTGATATCACAAAAATCTTGACCGGATGTTATTTAGGTGTTTAAATATACAATTACGAAAGCATATATTTGTAACAAATGAGGAAATGTTAAGAAATAAGAGAATGCATCAAGCTGTGTAAATCATCAAGGAATACTTATTGGACTATGGGATGATATTGTCACAAGTACTTGTCCGTGTTTAGTCATCATCCAACACCAGTATTGATTTTGACTTTCACTACTGTACGCCTTGATATCTAGTTTCAGCTCCATGGCTACTTCTTTCATTAATAGCCCATTCTTGCCGTTCACATCTAAGCACCTTTGTGCAAGTTTTGGCACCGCAATTAGCTCTTCTCTCTTACCGTGCTCTAAAACTTGGATGTCAAGAATTGTTTCAAGATTTCGTGCTTCCATACATAACAAAAACATTGTTGCTAAACTTCAAGAGATACTTGTGTAAAACTCACTAACAATTTTGTAAAATCAAGAGATATATTTTGTGAACGATGAGACTCAATGCAGTCAACAATCCACCCCTTTTCGAATGGACGACACTTCGATTTTTCTTGAACGACCTTGCGGTGTTTGTCTTTTTTTAAAAAAAAAAAAAAAAAACTGCTTTTATATTGCCTATTTGTCCATGTAAACTAATTAAATAAATCATCATTTTTGTGGAAGATTCCTTCTCGAAAATGTCATGTGAAAGGGGTTACTACTTACTACATATGTGATAGGTAGGGGGAGCAGAAGATGGGTTACTACTTTTCTTATTGGATACGATAAAGATTTTCATACCAATAGGACGTCCATGGTCCACACACACCATGTTGACGTTTAACAAAAGGCAAAAACCAAAGAATTAATGTAGACTTGGGAACTAGTCAATCTTCCCGTGTTCATTCTTATACTTGACAAAACTTGATTTTTAAATTTTCTGTCCAGTTGGGGTTCGAGAAGGTCCTGAGAAAATTTGTCCACAATCCAAACTAACAATCTCTTGTATATAAAATTACTTATTTGGTATGATAGATTAGACGTTATTGAATAACATTGACAATATTGATAAGTGTTATTCTTTAAAGGTTATAAATTTCCAATTTTCTATATAAGTGGCAAGGCCAAACAATTTTTCCAAGTGTTCAACAATTTGGCCACAATCCAAAGCAAACAAATAATTTTTTGTTAAATAACAGTTATGAGTACAATATGGGTCATGCACCGTCTAGCTCCTTTTATTTATTGGTCAACCATTCAAGACACAACACTCACAATTTCATCTCTAATAGGTAAAAAAATGTATTAGGGTATTTCACATTAAGTCTATGCCACTAAGCCCCTTTTGAGGCTCCATTTTAATGAGGTTTTGGGAAAAAAATTATTTTTGAATAGTAATTTTTTAGGGAACGTGGGATTAAAAAGTATAAAAAAGTTACGTGTAATATTATTTTATAGAATAATGTATGGTTGAAAACAATTTTTGAAAAAATGTATTTTAGGTTTAATTATCGAGCTCAAACAACGGCTAAGTTTGATAAATGTCAACCGTTTACATCATTTTTAAAGTTGGAATAACCTCGTTGGTCTATGGGTGAACAACATGCTATTCAAGGTCAATTTCTGCCATTTATCCTTGATTTGATCTCTCAAATTTGAAAAATAATGTCTCGAACAATTCAAATTCTTGAAATTTCGTGAGAAAGGCGAACTGGCTAGGCATAAAGAGTTTATTGTATGCAGTCCATTTGTAGCGTTAAGCCAAAATGAAGCATAATACACCGCAGTTTGAGAGTCCATTGGAGGTAAATCCAACATACTAAGCCAACGCACATCTGTACAGGTCATAATTTGAACGATAGATAAAAAGAAACAGTTAAGATAAATCAATAATAGGTAAAAACCTCATGCTGCAAAAGTTTGATCCCTTTATTGATACACAAAAATCTTGACCGAATGTTATTTAGGCGTTTAAATAAACAATTACAAAAGCAGATATTTTACAACAAATAAGGAAATTGTTTAGAAATCAGAGAATGCATCAAGTAGTGTGAATCATTAAGGGCTTTGCATCTGATGATGGGATGATATTGTCTGAGGTACTTGTCCATGCGTAGTCATCATCCGACACCAATATCGATTTGGATTTGAGCAACTGTAATTCTTGATATTTAGTATCAGATGTAGTCGAATGCGTTTGAGATCTTTTAATAATCTCCAACTCCGTGGCTACTTCTTTCATCAATGGCCTTTTCTTCCCATTCAAATTTAAGCACCTTTGTGCAAGTTTTGCCACTGCAATTAGTTCTTCTCTCTTACCCTGCTCTAAAACTTGGCTGTCAAGAATTGTTTCGAGATTGTCTGCTTCCATGCATAACAAAAATCTTGTTGCTAAACTTCTTTCCTCTCCTGTTTTGGCAAAAGATATTGGCCGTTGTCCAGTCAAGAGCTCAACAAGAACAATTCCAAAACTATAAACGTCACTTTTTTCTGTAAATTGACTTGATTGAAAGTATTCTGGGTCTAAGTATCCAAAGGTTCCTTTTACTAGTGTAGTTAGATGAGTACGATCCACTGCGATTGATCTTGAAGTTCCAAAGTCTGAGACTTTGGCTATATATTTTTCATCAAGCAAAATGTTAGTTGACTTAATATCTCTGTGATAGATGGGAATAGAAGTTGCAGAATGAAGATAGGCAAGTGCTTCTGAGACTTCTACTGCAATCTTCAATCGCATGTCCCATGACAATGGGAACTCATCACTCTTGTCGCGGATATGATCGTAAAGGGTTCCATTGCAAATGAATTCATAAACTAGTATAGGAACTTCAGTTTCTAGGCAACAACCTAATAGCTTAACTACATTCCTATGAATAACTTGTGAAAGCATGACAATCTCGTTAATGAATTGCTCCACTTGATTTTCATCTACTACCTTGGATTTTTTTATTGCCACAATTTTTCCATCGGATAACATTCCTTTATACACCATCCCTTGACCTCCTTCACCAAGCATTCGACTTTCATTGAAGTGATCAGTGGCTTTCTCTAACTCTTTAACACTGAAAAATTGTGTTTTTTGAAGTATTCCTTCGTCTTTTGATATTTGTTGTTGTAGCAGAAAACCACCATTTCGTTTGAAGAATTTTTCTTTGCGTTTTTTAATTTTTCTCTTCTTCTGAAACTTGTACAACCAAAAGCAAGTTGATAGCAGCACTAGCAATCCCATTCCAGCACTCAAGCCTACTCCTAAAAGTATCAACATATGCAACGTACATAATTCAAGTCAAGATCATCACATCTATTTTGGATTCAATCACGTATATATAGTTTTCTAATTTGGAATGTTGATCTTTTTTGTTTGTTTATTTATTTGATATTGAGACTAGTACAATTCAATAATATCAAGAATACTAACGATTGAATTTTGAGGATAGATTATTGATAACTTCTGTCGAAGTGAATTGCTATTCATCATATTATGCTTCGTATAGTGTGTTTCCTAACCTATTTTAAATATTTAATATTTGATTGATGACAATTTCCGAAATAATAAATGATTAATTTAAATAAGCAATTATATTTAAATAAAAAAAATTAACAAGCAATTGTATAATATTTTATTGTCTTGATTATAGGACATCTAATTTTACTTAATAATTAATTTATAACTTAAAAGCAGAAAATATTAAGAAAAATAAATTTCACGAGTTATTTAACATGCAAAAGATTATTTGAAAATTACCTATTGCGAGTTTACTATGTGGCACCGATATTGGAATACAACCAGAACCATTTCTTTTACCATCATCGCGATAACCGAAAGGACATGAACACTGATAAGAACCCGGAGTATTGGTGCAGGTTCCATATAAGCTGCATTGATTAATATTCATGCATTCATCGATATCTGTCGCACCCCATCCCGTTTAAGCATCACAACAAACAATTGTTAGACTTCAATTAAGTACGAATATTGATTTTTAGAAAGAAAAAAAAAAAAAAAACAGACCTTGGCATCCTAGGTACGGATTGCCCTCATATCCTTTCTTGCACCTACATTGATATCCTCCAAATTCGTCCAAATTAATGCCATAACTGTTCTTTTGACATGCATAATAAGTGGAATTCTGAGCTTCTGTAGAATTCTCGTAAGTAATTCGCCAGACGAACGCTAATGGCATACTCATAAACGCTTTATTATTGTTTAGGAATGTTGTTGAATCATCAAGATGAGATAAATTAAAATGAAATTTATCATAATGACCTATCATTCCCACGAAGGCAAAACTGCACCGGAAAAGTTTGCTATCTCGGCCCCAATACCTATGCATGTCAGACAGTTCAACTCCAAGAAATGAACCTTCGGATATGGAGGTCCGGCAACAGCCCCTGCCCGGACATGTTCCTGTACCACCAGAATCTGAAGAGTATCCACAGTAGGGTGCACAAGCAGCACCACCGTCGGACTCTTTGGATTGATCTGAACTTACCATAGCCAAGTCATCACAACCAAAAGATGTGACCTGATTCGCATTTGAAATGGCATAAGGACTACCAAGAAAATCCATTATTATAGTAGAATTCTCTGTCTTGTTATCGAGTACCTTACCAGAGCAGGCAATTGCCAGTTGTGCCTCCGTGTTCTTTAGATATATTTGGGTTTCTGAGATACTAACAACCTCATAGGTATAGTTTTCATAGGGAATGGCAATATATGGGTTCCCAAATTGGACGAGGTAGGGTTTTGGAGGGTCGAAAGAAGTATTGCAGTTGATATTAAAGTATGCGTTCCAAGAACAGTTTGACCCGATACCAAACGGGTATGGAATTTCTAGGTTTCCACATCTACTTAGGCAGCCAGGTTTAGTGGAGGTGGTGGTCGCATTCGAGGGTGTTGCTACCGCCAGTGAAAAAATGCAGAAAATTTGAAGCAAAACCAAATGCACCAGCATGTTTTGCTAATCTATGCTTACCAAGCAACAGCCTCGCGGTTGAGCTTTATAATGACATGCAAACAGTGAAACAGCCAAAGTCTTGTTCAAACCTTTTCTTTTCAAAACAAATAAAACAAAAAAATCTTAAAAATCATTTTGTCTAAGAATTTAATCACTATATATATTTTATTGGATATGTCTCCTCATCATGCGTGTATGAATCCTTTTTTCATCAAATGTCTTGTGTCTAAAAATTTTTCATTTATAAAGTAACCACTAAGGTTGGAAAGTAATACATTTAGGATTAATCTATATGTTCTATTAAACTACCTTATTTACAAAATTAAGCTAGTAAATGGTGGACCGCCCACTTTGATATACAATTGGTCAATGTTTAAACAACACACTATTCGAGGTCAATTTTCCTATCTCTCAAATTTTTAAAAATGTCCTTCAACAATTCAAATTCAGGAAATTTCATGAGTAAGACTATCAAAGTAGAAGATTTGGAGCAAAACCGAATGCACCAGCACGTTTTGCTAATCTATGCATACCAAGCAACAGCCTCACAGTTGAACTTTATGATGATATCCAAACAGCCATAGACTTGTTGAACCTTTTCTTGTTCAAAACAAAAAAAAGAAAATCTTAAAAGTCATTTTATCTAAGAATTTAATCTCTCTCTCTCTCTCTCTCTCTCTCTCTCTATAATGTCAGAATCATAAATTTTTCTCATTTATACTAAACTTGAAAATTAATACATTTATATGCTCTAAAACACTATTAAACTACCTTATTTAAAAATCTAAGCTATTAAATAGTGGACGGACCCACCTTGATGATGTAGCATTAAGCCCCTTTTTTGTGGTCATTATTTCAAAAAAGAAAAAAAAAATGTTTTGAATAGTAATTTTTAGGAGAATATGAAATTAAAAAATTTAGAAAATTTTTGAATGTACGTGCAAAATTTTTTATTGTTGAATATACATTTGTAAATAAATATGTATAAAAAGAGTTTTCAAAAGACGACGGTCACCTAGAGCTAAATATAATTTTTTTTTTCCTGCCCCCCGGGGCACAGCCGAGTTGATGGATCAATTGCATCTGTGGGCTTGCAACCTCAGCGTGGAGGGTTCGAATCCTGCTTCCAGCAATAATGAGGGCTTTCTTGGGGCCATGAATTAAAGCAATGCAGGAACCTGTGATCCAACTTGAGCATATTCCGTGGTTTACCTTCCACCAACCAATGAGGGGCCGGAGGTTGGAGGTCCAGGACTAGTCAGGCGCAAGCTTGGAACCTGGGTATCAAATAAAAAAAATATATATATAAGAGTTTTCAGGTCAAGTCTTGCCATTGAATTTGATAAAGTTCACTGCCGACAAAAGTGTGAAACTTCGTTATTAAAGTTGGCACTGACCTCGTTGGTCCATGGGTGAACAGCATACTATTCTGTCTCTCATCCTTGATTTGATCTCTCAAATTTGAAAATGTCTTGGAATAATGCAGATTCTCACGTGGGAAAAAATGATCTAACTGTGCATTCTCGTAGATGATTAAAATAATCCAATCGTGTGAAACACATGCAAGGCCACACGCAAAGACTCCAATCGGAAAGGCAACATTTTTGTTCTCTTCTTTCTTTTTGGTTTGATAGGAAACCTACAAGAAAATTGGGCGTTTACTAAAAATATGGCGTCAACTCTAATAAGCATAACGATTTAAAAGAAAATCGGGACAATTATTAATAATTAATTTACACATTCATAGGCTCGAGAATTAGTAGGGTCAACAAAAATGGACTTTTTACATGGATATTTCTAATTTGAAGCATTTTTCAAAGTTTCTACAATATAGCATATGCTTTTTCAACCGGTCACAAGTTGATAAGCGTCGATGTTTCACCCGTTTTTTTTTTTTTTTTTTTTTAACCTAACTCAGCAAAATCAACGAAGGCAACGATGATTCACTTCCGTCTGAGCCGCGTCCGGCATCCTCCAAGATCCAAATCATATTGTCTCAATGTTTTGTCTCGCAATAATAAAAATCACAACTTTTGGCCTTCCAATCAGTTTCGGTCCTTTTCTTCTGGTACATTTGCATTTTTTTTTTCATATATCTATTTTAAGTTGAAAGATATAGTTCTTTAGTTAATTGGATTATTGAATTGGAGTGAATAAATTGAACATTAATGATGAATGTTTCATAATGGAGTGGTTTTTGTTTTATTTTATTGGGTAGGGAAATGGGTTTGAGCTTCATGGTTGAAAAAATAGCTTAACTTGTAACAAAAAGTTCCACATAGGTACATAATGATGGTTTGATTGGTATATCAGTTCAAATTGTAACCAAATGATGGAAACTTGAGTAAATTAGAATTGAGCATTTTCATATAGTGATTTTGGAGATCACTTTTCATACAGTGATTTGAAAAGGGTAAATTTCATAGCTTAAGACATTGTTTTGGTATCGTGGTTAATGTGAAATTTTGTTTTCAGACTTGTGAGATGTGATTGTGAAATTCTTAATGGTGTGATTCCATAATTTTCGTCAAAATCGTATTTCTCAAGTAAGTAATGATTTGCCCTAAGTTGATATTGAATATATTGAAAATGTTTGAAGCCTTGCCGGCTTATATAATTGTGGTCTGATCGGCTTATATGAATTATTAATGTTTTTGCCTCTAAAACAGCAAGACGAATAATATTTAACTGATTGTCTGAACTCTTGTCGATTTTGTTATTTTATAATATAAATATTTTTTTATTTATATTTGTTTGTTGCCTACTGTTCAGTTTTAAGTTAGCAATATGTTGCATAATATACTGTTGAATTTTGCATTTAAGTTGATTCTGAGGGGCTCAATTTTCGGAGTTCGCCTCAGGCCCCGAAAATCACAGGATCGGCCCTGCATATCATTACTACCCACACAATCTGTAAATGAATGCTTTATCTATGATTTTATCATGATTTTTATATGTTTGTTTCAGTCATATACAATTTATCTGAAGTTCGTCTTGAACTTCTTTTAGGCTTAACTAAAATGTTTTTAGCCTACAATATGAGGGTGGTGCTACTGCCGTGAAAAGAAGCAGAAGATTTGGAGCAAAACCAAATGCACCAGCATGTTTTGCTAATCTATGCAAAACAAGCAACAGCCTCAAAGTTGAGCTTTATAATGACATCGAGCAGCCATAGCCTCGTTGAACCTTTTCTTTTCAAAACAAATAAAAAAAAAAATCTTAAAAATCATTTTATCTAAGAATTTAATACTAAAGAGTGAAAAATTTATTCTATTATTTTATTGGATGTCTCCACATCATCCATGTACGAATCTTTTTTCGTCAAATGTCTTGTATCTAAAAATTAATACATTTATATGCTCAAATACACTATTAGACTACCTTATTTAGACCTTGTTTGAGCCTCATTTTATTGAAGAATGCATTTTGGAATAACAGATTGATGTAGAATGTGTGGTTAAAAAATAAGAAAATTATTTTTTTGTGCATAATATTATTTTATTGAAAAATGTGCGATTGAAAATGAGAGAAATAAATGTATTTCGAAAATAACAGTAATCAAACAATGGTTTAATAATTTGAGCTAGTGAATAGTGGACCACCCATTTTGTTGATATATCACTAAATAATACATATATAGAATGATTTTAAAAAATATATTGACTCGTACAAGGGTCTTTACATCAAGTCTATGCGATTAAATCGATAAACTTCAATGTGGACGAAATGTGTGAACATCATTTTTAAAATAGATAATGACCTCGTTGGTCTATGGTTGAGAACGACATACTATTCGAGGTCAATGTCTATCATTTATCCTTGATTTAACCTCTCAAATTTGAAAAATAATGTCTTTGAACAATTCAAATTCCCGAATTTTCATGGGAAAGACGATTTGATTGAACATTCTTGTGTTTCTATTAGCGATTGTGCAACATCCGTAGGAGTTACAATTAAGATAGTTCACTCGCGTGAGCACATACGAGACCATTTTGGTCCCACGCGCAAAGACTCTAATTGGAAATGCAACATTTTTTTTTATTATTATTAATTTTTTGTGTGGGGGTGATAGGACCACTACAAGAAAACTTTGTATTTATGACGGGACTTCTTTGCCTTTTTGGGCAAATGCTTCACGGTAAAGGTTTTTACGGTGTAATTGGCCGTCGTGAAAAGTATTTGCTACCATCTTGCAACAGTTTTGTGCTCGTTAAAAATATATTATGTAATTGATTTCAAAATCTTTAGATGATGGTAACATTACCTTCGCAATTACTATGCGGCAAATATTTGTTTTATAATTTAATTAACAACGGAGAATTAGCTGTTGTAAGTGCAATAATATATTCATATAGGACAGTATTTTACCTTAGTTAATACTTTACACTTAATATTATTGATCAATTGTAAGGGAAAACGGTGAGTAATACATCAACAGGCTGCATAAGTTTATTGACCCAGGACGGAAACATAATTGGTATTGTTCATAACATACGAACGAGTGTTTGCTCGAATTTTGCTTGAATACCAAATAATAATAAAAACTAAAAGTTATTAATCAATAACATGAATGTCTAATTTACAACTCCTAAAGACTTATGTAAAGACTTGAAACAAATCATAATCATAGCAAAAATCTAATTCTATAGACAAATCCAATTAAAACTAAAAATTGCAAAACAACAAAAATACCCTTAAACTATCTAAAAACATAAAAACGGATCCTAAACAATGGAATTTGACGAAAACCCCACATTCGAGCTCAAAATTATGCACGTTTTCGTAAATCCTCATATTTTCTTATCTTTTCCAATTATTTATGATTTTCACTTCTAACTATCTCACGTTATTCCTTTCCACTTCAAAACTGCCTCGCCTTGAGTTGTCATCAGGGAACAAAGACTCATCAGTGGAAAACTCTCTCGCTGAACTTGTAATACCCAAGAAAGCTTTCCCTTCCAATTTTGAAGCTTTCTATTTCCTTCCTATTGGTGCAATCGCATTTTTTTATAGTCACTGTAACTACCATTATAACGAATAGAGGACAAATTTACAGGGACATCAACTTGCACAAGGTCAATGGGTGGCTGTTGCCTGAGATTACCGTCTCCAAGATTCAAGACATCCTTGAGTGTACTGTTGAATTCTTGTAGATGATTGCCTACTTGTTGCAGATCAGTCTCAATCGTCTCAAATCAAACCTCAAAAGTATTACTTTGATCGTCTACCATCGCTTTGATACACTTGACTCAAGATGAAAATATGAACAATAATAATTGATTTTGTTCGTAATACACGAATGAATATTTGCTCTAATCCACCAAATAACAAAGAACCTAAAAGATTATTAATCAATAAAACAAATGTCTAATTTACAACTACTAAACACTTACTTAAAACTCGAAAACAAATCCTAATCATATTAAAAATCTTATTTCTATAGACAAATTCAAATAAACTAAAAAAAAAAAAACTGCAATGTCATCTTTAAAAATCTATTTCTATAGGCAAATTAAATAATACCTTTTCAACTCAATGCTCATGATTTTGACACCCTAAAGAATGTTAAACTAATTGTATAAAAGGAATGTAGGACTAATTTAATTCATTTTCAAGTGATCTCATGGAAAATAGTTCAGTAGTCGGTGGCATTATTTGAGCTATAATGGAAATCTAGTCTTTAGCATTTCACTTGTCCCTAAACCCTTTGCAATGTCATCTTTAAAAGTCTTTTAGCAATTATTTATAAATTTAACGAGGAAACATTGATGACTCTTTGATTAAATAATTGCTTCTTTTTTTTTAGTTTAAAATTTTTTTTGGTTGATTATTTGCTATTGTTGACATCCTATTGTCTGATTAATTTTAAGATTGTTTTTAAGATTCGCGAGGTTGAGATGTAACTCATGTTTAAACAACAAAAGACATTATAAGATTCGCGAGCTTGAGGTTGAGATTATTTTACATCTTTATCTATTTGCATCATTCACGAAGATGTAGCTGGATCATAAATAAAAATTGGATTAATTTATCTCGAGATAAAAAATTAACATATACTAAATATCAATCGTCAAAATAAAATAAGAAATGGCTAATGACGGGTAATTGAAAATAAAAGTGGGATAAAAGAAGAGGATTCAAGTTTTTAATATTTTTTTGAGACTTGATTAAATTCGAAGACTTATTTATTTTTAACTGCTTATTTTTAGTTGATAGTTAGTATTGATTAAACTCAAAAATCTTTAAGTATGTGTGTTTCTAATTATGAATAGTTTTAATTATTGATTTGCATTGGTAATGAGTTTGTAAATTGCGTCTTGTTTACAATAAATTTAAAGTTAATTAAACAGATTATCTATCATTGTTTTGATTAATTTATTCGAAAACAATATATATCAGTGCCAGATATGAGGAGTGGCCCAAGAGGCCTCCGCTTCAGACCCAGATTTTTTAGGAGCCCATTTTTTTTTAATAACATAATCCTTCAATTCATTGGAAGCTGCACAGTCTACACTCAAAATCACGAGTTAAATCTTTCGTTAAATAACAGTTATGAGTACAATACCGGTCTTGCACCATCTGAGTCCTTTTATTTCTTGATCAACCGTTCAAAACACAAAACTCATTCTTTCATCTCTAATAGGCAAAAAATGTATAAGGGTCTTCACATCAAGTATATGCCATTAAGTCCCTGTTCAGGCACCACTTTAAATTGTATTGTTGAATAGTATTATTATTATTATTTTTGGAGAATGTATGGTTAAACGGTAAGAAAAGTTTTGGATTTCCATATACTATTATTTTATTCAAAAATATGTGTTTGAAAATTAGTGTTGAAAAATATATTTTTGGTTTAGTGGAGTTCAAACAAGGGCTAATTTTGATAAATTTCAACCTTTAACATCATTTTTAAAGTTGACAATGACCTTGGTCTATGGGTGAGCAACATACAATTCAAGGTCAATTTCTGTCATTTATCCTCGATTTGATCACTCAAGTTTGAAAAATAATGTCTTTTTAACAATTCAAATTCCCACCTTGATCTGCAAAAGTTACTTTCATCTGCAAAAGAACCAATTAGATATATGATTTCTCCTGTCCTTTGATGAAAAATGTTTTCTTTCAATTTTTCTTTCTTTTTGTATATCAAAGGAATAGTTTAACTTTATGAAATACATGTTCAAGGTTCTGAATTTACACAAGTAATGAAGCCAAATTAGATATTGATACTGAAGAAATCTCTGTTGCCTTTAGGCACAGTACACAATAATATGTTGATTGCATGCAGTCCATTTGTAGTGTTAAGCCAAAATGCAGCATAATACATTGCAGTTTGAGAGTCCATTGGAGGTAAATCCAATATAGTAAGCCAACACACATCTGTATAGGTCATAATTTGAATGATAGATAAAAAGAATCAGTTAAGATAAATCAATAGTAGGTGAAAATCTCATGCTGCAAAAGTTCGATCCCAATATTGATACACAAAAATCTTGACCGAATGTTATTTAGGTGTTTAAATAAACAATTACAAAAGCAGATATTTTACAACAAATGAGGAATTGTTTAGAAATCAGAGAATGCATCAAACAGTGTGAATCATTAAGGGCTGTGCATCTGATAATGGGATGATATTGTTAGAGGTGCTTGTCCATGTGTAGTCATCATCCGACGCCAATATCGCTTTGGATTTGCACAACTGTAAGTCTTGATATTTAGTATCGGATGTAGTCGAATGCGTTTGAGATCTTTTAATAATCTCCAACTCCGTGGCCACTTCTTTCATCAATGGCCTTTTCTTCCCATTCAATTTTAAGCACCTTTGTGCAAGTTTTGCCATTGCAATTAGTTCTTCTCTCTTACCCTGCTCTAAAACTTGGCTGTCAAGAATTGTTTCGAGATTGTCTACTTCCATACGTAACAAAAATCTTGTTGCTAAACTTGTTTCCTCTTCCGTTTTGGCGAATGATATTGGTCGTTGTCCAGTCAAGAGCTCAACAAGAACAACTCCAAAACTATAAACATCACTTTTTTCTGTAAATTGATTTGATTGAAAGTATTCTGGGTCTAAGTATCCAAATGTTCCTTTGACTTGTGTAGTTAGATGAGTATGATCCACTGCGATTGATCTTGAAATTCCGAAGTCTGAGACTTTTGCTACATATTTTTCATCAAGCAGAATGTTAGTTGACTTGATATCTCTGTGATAGATGGGAATTGAAGTTGCAGAATGAAGATAGGCAAGTGCTTCTGAGACTTCTATGGCAATTTTTAAGCGCATGTTCCATGACAATGGGAACTCATCACTCTTGTCACGAATATGATCGTAAAGGGTTCCATTGCAAATGAATTCATAAACTAGTAAAGGAACTTCAGTTTCTAGGCAACAACCTAATAGTTTAACAACATTCCTATGAATAACTTGTGAAAGCATGACAATCTCGTTAATGAATTGCTCCACTTGATTTTCATTTACTACCTTGGATTTTTTTATTGCAACAATTTTTCCATCGGATAACATCCCCTTATACACCATCCCTTGACCTCCTTCACCAAGTATTCGACTTTCACTGAAGTGATCAGTGGCTCTCTCTAACTCTTTAACACTGAAAAGTCGTGTTTTTTGAAGTATTCCTTCGTCTTTTGATATTTGTTGTTGTAGTAGAAGACCACCATTTCGTTTGAAGAATTTTTCTTTGCATTTTTTAGTTTTTCTCTTCTTCTGAAACTTGTACAACCAAAAGCAAGTTGATAGCAGCACTAGCAATCCAATTCCAGTGCTCAAGCCTACTCCTGAAAGTATCAACATATGCAACGTAATTCAAGTCAAGATCATCACATCTATTTTGGATTCAATCACGTATAATTTTTCTCTTTTTTGTTTTTTTTTTTTATTTGATATTGAGACTAGTACAATTCAATAAGAGTGTTGCAACACTTACAGATAAAAAAACACACAGAAAGCTTACAGACACACACATGGGGGTGAGTCCCATTTTTTGGACAATATTTAATTCACATGGAGCCTACCTCCATTTGAGTGTCTGTAAATATTCTTTGAAAATTATTTCTGTGCACATCATTTTCCATTCAATAATATTAAGAATACTAACGCTTGACTTTTGAGGATAGATTATTGATAACTTCTGTCAAAGTAAATTGCTATTCATCATATTATGCTTCGTATAGTGTGTTTCCTAATCTATTTTAAATATTTAATATTTGTTTGATGACAATTTCTGAAATAATAAATGATTAATTTAAAAAAGCAATTGTACTATACTTAAATAAAAAAAATTAACAAGCAATTGTATAATATTTATTGTCTTGATTATATGACATCTAATTTTATTTAATAATTAACTTATAAAAGCAGAAAATATTAAGAAAAAAAAATCACCAGTTATTTAATATGCAAAAGATTATTTGAAAATTACCTATTGCGAGTTTACCATGGAGCACCGATATTGGAATACAACCAGAACCATTTCTTTTGCCATCACCGCGATAATCAGAAGGACAGGAACACCGATAAGAACCCGGAGTATTGGTGCAGGTTCCATATGAGATGCATGGATTAGTATCCATGCATTCATTGATATCTGCCGCACCCCATCCCGTTTAAGCATCACAACAAACAATTAGACTTTTCATATGAAGTCGTCTTTAAAATAGTCAAGACTTCAATTAAGTACGACTATTAATTTTTAGGAAAAAAAAAAAAAAAAAAACTGACCGTGGCATCCTAGGTACGGATTGCCCTCATATCCTTTCTTGCACCTACATTGATATCCTCCAAATTCGTCCAAATTAATGCCATAACTGTTCTTTTGACATGCATAATAAGTGGAATTCTGAGCTTCTGTAGAATTGTGGTAAGTAATTCGCCAGACGAACACTAATGGCATACTCGTAAACGCTTTATTATTGTTTAGGAATGTTTTTGAATCATCAAGATGGGATAAATTAAAATGAAATTTATCATAATCACCTATTCCTACGAAGGCAAAACTGCACCGGAAAAGTTTGCTATCTCGGGCCCAATAACTATGCATGTCAGACAGTTCAACTTCAAGAAATGAACCTTCGGATATGGAGGTCCGGCAACAGCCCCTACCCGGACATGTTCCTATACCACCAGAATCTGAAGAGTCTCCACAGTAGGGTGCACAAGCAGCACCACCATCGGAGTCTTTGGATCGATCTGAACTTACCATAGCCAAGTCATCACAACCAAAAGATGTGACCTGATTCGCATTTGAAATGGCATAAGGACTACCAAGAAAATCCATTATTATAGTAGAATTCTCTGTCTTGTTATCGAGTACCTTACCAGAGCAGGCAATTGCCAGTTGTGCCTCCGCGTTCTTTAGATATATTTGGGTTTCTGAGATATTAACAATCTCATATAAAATGTTAATTAAGGGAAACATAGGGACGACGTCGACGAGGAGGAGGTAGGGTTTTGGAGGGTCGAAAGAAGTATTGCAGTTGATATTAAAGTATGCGTTCCAAGAACAGTTTGACCCGATACCAAACGGGTATGGAATTTCTAGGTTTCCACATCTACTTTGGCAGCCAGGTTTAGTGGAGGTGGTGGTCGCATTCGAGGGTATTGCTACCGCCAGTGAAAAAATGCAGAAAATTTGAAGCAAAACCAAATGCACCAGCATGTTTTGCTAATCTATGCTTACCGAGCAACAGCCTCGCGGTTGAGCTTTATAATGACATCCAAACAGTGAAACAGCCAAAGTCTTGTTCAAACCTTTTCTTTTCAAAACAAATAAAACAAAAAAATCTTAAAAATCATTTTGTCTAAGAATTTAATCACTATATATATTTTATTGGATATGTCTCCTCATCATGCGTGAATGAATCCTTTTTTCATCAAATGTCTTGTGTCTAAAAAAATTTCATTTATGAAGTAGCCACTAAACTTGGAAAGTAATACATTCAGAGAGATGCTACGTGTACCAAATGTTTTACATAATAGACACGTGGTGACCCTCTATTGGAGGGCGCCTGGGCCTACAGCCCCCCCCCCCCTCAATAGGGGGCCGCCACGTGTCTATTATGTAAAACATTTGGTACATTAAGATAAATTCATACATTTATATGTTCTAATACACTATTAAACTACCCTATTTACAAATTTAAGCTAGTAAATAGTGGGCCACCCACTTCGATATACAATTGGTCAATGTGTAAACAGCACACTATTCAAGGTCAATTTTCGTTGATTCGATCTCTCAAATTTTTAAAAATGTCCTTGAACAATTCAAATTCAAGAAATTTCGTGAGTAAGACTATCAAAGCAGAAGATTTGGAACAAAACCGAATGCACCAGCATGTTTTGCCTCACAGTTGAGCTTCATAATGATATCCAAACAGCCATAGACTTGTTGGACCTTTTCTTATTCAAAACAAATAAAACAAAATCTTAAAAATCATTTTATCTAAGAATTTAATCACTATATATATTTTATTGGATGCCTCCTTATCATTAGAGATGGCCCCGCCACTCCTCCACCCCATAAGGCGGGGCGGGGCGGGGTCGGGCAAGGGCCTGCCCCGTTACCCGTCCCTTTTATTTTTTATTATTATTTTTTTCAATTAACTAATTATTATTATTTTTTTTTTTTGGTAATTTGTAATTAATTTTTCTTGCCCTGCCCACCCTTCAGGGCGGGTTTTTTCGCCCCCTTCGGGATGAGGCAGGGTGGGGCGGGACATATTTTTTTGCCATCTCTACTCATCGTGCATGTACGAATAATTTTTTATTCAAAAGTGCACATAAATTTTTCTCATTTACTAAACTTGAAAATTAATACATTTATATGCTCTAATACACTATTAGACTACCTTATTTAAAAATCTAAGCTACTAAATAGTGGACGGACCCACCTTGATGATATGTCATTAAGCCCATTTTTGGGTGTCATTATTTCAAAAAAATAAAAAATAAAAAAAAATCAATGTTTGAATAGTAATTTTTAGGAAAATATGTGATTTAAAAAGTTTTAAATTTAAGTGCAAAATATTTTATTGTTGAATATGTATCTGTAAATAAATATGTATAAAAAGAGTTTTCAAACAAAGACTTTGAACCAGAGCTAAATATAAGTTTTTTCAGGTCAAGTCTTGCCATTACATTTGATTAAGTTCACTGCCGACAAAAGTGTGAAACATCATTATTAAAGTTGGCAATGACCTCGTTGGTCTATGGGTGAACAATATACTATTCCGTCACTCAAATTTGAACATGTCTTAGAATAATTCAGATTCTCGTGGGGGAAAAAAATGACCTAACTGTACATTCTCACAGACGATTAAAATAAGGAAAATTATATGTGTGACTAATAATTTATCTAATAATTTATCGAATCGACACGTAGCGGTCCCCTATTGAGGAGCGTCTGGCGTGTAGCTTGGTCCTTAAAAATAATCCAAACGTGTGAAACACATGCAAGGCCATTTTGTCCCCCCCACACGTAAAGACTCCAATCAGAAGGGCAACATTTTTATTCTTTTCTTTCTTTTTGTGTGATAGGAAACCTACGAGAAAATCGGGTGTTTACTACAAATATGGCGTCAACTCTAATAAGCATAACGATTTAAAAGAAAATTGGGACAATTATTAATAATGCAACACAGATCAGTCTAGCAACAAATATTTGAACATGTCACCTTCATTCCCAAGTCATTATAAGGAACGGGCTTATTGAAGCAAAACTCCCGTGAACCAATGTTTCTATTGAGAATACCTTTAGGATCCGTTTGACTTTGTTTTTTATAAAAATTATCAATTAAAGGGATAAAATTTATTAGAATTGGTGATAGAATTTGTTTGGATTGCCAAAAAGTAAAAATTAAAAAAAATCGATTTTTTTTTTGTGTTCGTTTGACTTTGTTTTTCATGCAAATTGTAAATTAAATGAATAGATTTTTTTACCATTGAGTTTGGAATTTGTTTCCATTGTAAAAAATAAAAAAACCTAGAAATCATTTTCCCACCAAAAAGGTGGGAAAATAAATTCAAGTAAAACAAAGAAAATGTCACCATATGAACAAAAGGTGGAAATTCAATCCCCAAGAAAATTATTCCTATCAAACAAGCAAATTGGTGGAAGATGGAATTTGAATTCCTAGTTCCATGGAAAAAGATGCATATCAAACATAGCCTTATTCTTTCATTTTGACGGAAAATCCTCATATATGACATTTGAGATGCGTAAGACCCTCTTTCCTTTCGTTTTCTCAATAAAATCTTGGGGAATGATGAATATACCCATTTATTTAAATAAAACAAAAAATTATTAATTAATTTTAATTGTAGTCTCACAGTTTTTTTTTTAAAAAAAGTACAAATGAGTCATAAATAAATAATTTAAATTAAACCTTAAAAAAAATCATTTCACTCCCATCTTCTCCCACCATCACTACCACCACTACACTGGTTCCGTGCCACTTAAGCTACCAATTAAAATTTCTGGCTCAGGAAATAGGCATCATGAAAGGATTGGTTTGGGCCTCCCACTGCAAATGAAATGGGGAAAGACTTCACGCAAATTTTAAACAATTTCTAACAAATTCCAGAGCAAAGCCCAACTTTGTATCATTTCCTGCGGTGGAAATTAAGATGACCACTCTTGTTATGTAAAAATTCTCGTTTTTACTATTCAATATTTTTTAAATTAATAATCAACAAATCACCTTCCTCCTCTTTCAATCAAACAAATCCCTCCATTCATGCTATAATTCATGTTAGAATTTGGGTGTGACCCAAATTCTTTTGTTGAGGTATTTGAAGTATTGAAAAATTCTAATTGAAGTGCACGTCAAAAGAACTCAAGTTTGAAATGCTATTGGAGTCATATGAAGATCAAATTTCAATCATAATTAGGAGTTTAACTTGAAGGAGGACTTTTGGATGATAAAAGACACTTTTTGGAACATTAACCCGAGAGACGAGCGCCAAGGCGCCACATTGAGATTTGGGGTAGAATCTCGGGCGCCTAAGCGCCGGGGTCCAGGCCGGGTCAGGCCCACAGCAAGTTTTCAACCCGAATGAATGTTTTTCGCGTTTTTTCTTCTCCTATTTCATTTTGAACTTAGTTTTTTGACATCATACTTCATCAACAACTCTACCAAGAGGTCTTGAACGTCCCCTACATGTTTTCCTATAAATTCTAAACTCTTTTATACAATTTTATAGGGTGAGATTTATGATTACTAGCTTTTAGGATCATTGTAATATTTTTCTCTCTTCTCCATTATTCTTGATGCAATAAAATCTCCTAATTCCTCTACCATATTCTTGTCTTCTTTTATTCTTTTGTTCTTGATCACATACTTTATTATTTTGCCATATAACTTCAACATCTCAATCCATTGATTGATGTCACAACAAGTGGTATCAATCATAACAAGTGGTATCAGAGAAATTCTGGTATTGACTTGTTTTGTAACAAGTCAATTAAACTAATTCCTCCATTAACTCACCATTCACGCTATAAATCCCCGATTCATAGGCTCGAGAATTAGTAGGATCAACAAAAATGAAACTTTTTACATGGACATTTCTAATCTGACGCATTTTTCAAAGTTTTTACAATATAGTGTATGCGTTTTCAACCCGTCACAAGTTGATAAGCATCAATGTTTTTTTTTCTTGTTCGTCATAATTGTTTTCGTACAATATGTAACAAAAATGTTTTCGTTTTATAGCAGTTAAGATATCATATCATTACTACCCACACAATCTGTAAATGAATGCTTTATCTATGATTTTATCATGACTTTTATACGTAGTTGTTTCAGTCATATACAATTTATCTGAAGTTCTTTTAGGCTTAGCTAAAATGTTTTTAGCCTACAATATGATGCTCCTAATTTTATTTTATTTTTAAAAAATCAATAAATTGATAGATTAAAGCTTCATAGTGTTTGCTACAAGCGACTTGGTATTCACCATGTCTAACCACTTACTGGCCTTTTTTGGCTTTATAGAAGGCCCTCAAAGCCGATTTTAATGAACACGATTCTCATGAAAGTGGAGCAGGCTTAGGAAATTTTCATCTTGTAAATCTTTAATCTGTGTTTTTTAACGTTCAGTAAATAACAGATTATGTTATGTTCTTGTTTCTTACCTTTCAATTAGTGAATTCTTGTTGTATAGAATTATTTTTTTCATCTTCCATCTATGTAACATTTAGTGGGACATATTATACCGTTACTTGCCATGATTTTAAAAATGAAATGTATCTTATCGTGTGAACTTCACAAATACCAATACTCATTTACACGATGTCAATCTATGTAGTTTTACGAATGGTTTCCGCTCTCATACACATTCGTGCTATAGCAAAGATTGTACTATGGTTCTGTTTAATGAATCTAAATATGGCTGACATGATCTTAACGTACCATTATGTTGGGGAAAATCAGATAATCAAAGTAAATCAAACCAAACCAAAGGTCCGTGTTTACACGGTATCCTTAAATCGAATTCGTCGCTTCACCGGGGTGCAAAATGATTAATCGGTGTTCGATTCCCAGGAAACAATCGGTTGTCGGTTCATGCTGCACAACATTACCCACCTACAAACTAGCCGAGTCTATCTCTCAAAGAACTTTAGCAAAGGAAGGAAAAAAAAAACAGATGCTGCCGGTGGAGGAAATGGAGGAAACTGATTTCTTTTCCTTTGTTGTGTTTGTTGTGTTTATTGTATCTTCTACCAACCAAGAGCTCTTCTATTTATAACCATAGAGGAATAGCATGGCCGTTAATGCAATTGACATTGAAGATGAAGAGGAACGGCTATTGACATTGAAGTTGAAGAGGAACGGCTGAAACTGAAATGCTGAAACTGCTGATTTTCATTCAAACGAAACTGATTTCATTCAATATGAAATTATTTTCCAAAAATCCCCCACATGAATGAAAATTTGGAAAACAAAGACTAAAGATAGAAAGAAAGTAAAACGAATCAATCCTGCATAGGATAGGTAGCATTTAACTTTGAACCTTCCGTTATGAAAATCTATCGAGTATTACTAGCAAACCAGTGGATCTGATGCCTTGAACTGTTTCGCTATTTGTGTAAACCAAGACAATAGACCTCACACAGGACCATTCTAGACACAGCATAGTTCTCAATGCTGTGTCCGTTTTGGCCATGAATACGTCGCCTGGTTCTGCAAGTGTTTGTTCAAGGATGTAGTCTTCCCAATCCTTTATAGAAGCGGCCCCCCCACTTCACACTCACATAGGTAACCTCTTAACTCAACTTTTCACAACAACGCTTAAGGGTAATTAAAAGCATAGCTTAACCTGCATCTTCCAACCACTGTGAGCATCATATGAATGAGCAGAAGGAGAACCTTCTCAGTGATTTACACAAATATACATGGTTTAGTTGTCCCTTTGAACCTAGATCCTGGGATCTCCATTCAGCTAGGTTGGGTTTCCACCATGATATCTTTCAACGTCATAGGCTGCAAGTTCATTCCCTTCGATACTTTTTCAAATAGCTCTCGAGTTAACCCTTTTCCTAACGAATCCGCAATATTATCATTTGACTTCACGTAGTCCAGAGTGATAATACCTTGTGAGAGTAGTTGTCGAATGGTATTATGTCATCTTCGAATATGTCGAGACTTACCATTATACCTATTGCTCTGTGCCCTGCCAATTGCTGATTGATTATCGCAATAAACACAAATTGCAGGCACGGGTTTTGACCATCTTGGAATATCCTCAACAAACTAGTGAAACCACTCTGCTTCTTCAGTTGCTTTGTCCAAAGAGACGAACTCGGATTCCATTGTAGATCTTGCGATGCAAGTTTGTTTGGAAGATTTCCAAGAGATAACTGCACCACCAAGAGTGAAGACATATCTACTGGTAGATTTTGAATCTAACATATCTGATATCCAATTTCCATCAGCATACCCTTCGATTACTGCAGGGTATCTAGAATAATGCAGTCCAAAATCACAAGTGTACCTCAAATAATGTAACACCCTGAAAATGGCTCTCCAATGGATATCACTTGGGTTACTCGTGTAGCAACTCAATCTACTAACTGAGTATGCTATATCCGGTCTCGTACAAGTCATTAAATACATTAAACTCTCAATTATCCGAGAATATTCTAACTGTGACACACCATCACCAGTGTTCTTGGATAAGTGGTTATTCAAATCCACTAGAGTCCTGGCCACAGTGGTATTCGACTTGTTGAACTTGTCTAGTATTTTACCAATGTAATGAGATTGAGATAACACAAGTCCATTTGGTGTTTGAGTAATTTTTACTCCCAAAATGACATCCGCGAGACCCATATCTTCTATGTCAAACTTTGAGTTTAACATATTCTTAGTGGCTTTGATAATCTTATCAGAGTTGCGACAATGAGCATGTCGTCGACTTATAGACACAATATGACATATTCATCATTAGTGTCCTTGACATATACACACTTGTCTTACTCATTGATTCTAAAACAACTAGAAAGCATAGCATTATCAAACTTCTCATGTCATTGCTTCGGTACTTGCTTTAAACCATAAAGCGATTTAACCAGTTTACAGACTTTCCTTTCTTGACTTGGAGCCGAAAACACCCTGGTTGCTCCATGTAGATTTCTTCATTTAAATCTCCATTTAGGAAAGCTGTTTTTACACCCATCTGATGTATTTCCAGATTTCACAAGACTGCAATAGAAATTATCATCCGGATAGAAGTTATTCTCGACACAGGAGAATAAGTATCAAAGTAATCTAAGCCTTCTTTTTCCTTATAACCTTTGATTACTAGCCGAGTTTTATATTTATCAATGGAGCCATCCGCTTTCATCTTCTTCTTGAAGATTCACTTGTAGCCCAAAGGCTTACAGCCCGATGGAAGATCTACTAATTCCCATGTATGATTCTATAGGATAGAATCGATTTCACTCTCGATGGCTTATTTCCACATATGACCATCTGGAGAAGATATAGCTTCTTTATAGCTTTGAGGATCATTCTCCATCAAATATGTGAGAAAATCAGGGTCAAATGTCTTAGAAATTTTGGTCATCTTGCTCCGTCTAGGCTCATCCTCACCTTCTTCAACTGGATCTTTACTACTGCCAGAAGCAGAAGATTTCATAGTCCGTTTAATAGGAGTTAACTGTTTAGGAGATTTACAAGGAAATATATTCTCAAAGAATTGTGCATTCCTAGACTCCATAATCGTGTTCGGATGAATATCAGGTACATTCGAATAATGCACAGGGAACCTATATGCACGACTATTTTGTGCATAACCAATTTACAAACAGTCAACTGTCTTAGGTCCAATCTTGACCTTCTTCGGAGGAGGCACCGTGACCTTCGCAAGACACCCCCACATTCGTAGGTATTTATACGAAGGTGTACGACCTGTCCAAAGTTCATACAGAGTCTTATCCATATTCTTTCTTAACACTTTATTCAAGATGTAATTTGCAGAAAGAATAGCTTCTCCCCATAAGTTATGTGGTAATCCAGAACTAATCAACATAGCATTCATCATTTCTTTTAACGTTCGATTCTTGAGCTCAACAATTTCGTTCTGCTAAGATGAATAAGGTGCAGTAGTTTGGTGAATTATTCCATGTTTAGCACAAAATTCACCAAATGGTGATTCATATTCACCACCACGATCACTTTGTAGCACCTTTATTTTCTTACTAAGTTGATTTTCAACTTCATTCTTATAAAGAATGAATTTATTGATAGCTTCGTCTTTGCTTTTAAGCAAGTACACATAGCAATATCTCATGCTATCGTCGACAAAAGTAATAAAGTACTTATTGTCACCTCGTGTTTGGACAAATTTTAAGTCACACACATCACTGTGGACTAGTCCCAATGGCTTGATACTTCTTCAATACTATGAAACGAAGACCTAGTTAGCTTAGCCTCAACGTAGATTTCACATTTATGATTTGAATCAATTTGAAACCTAGGCAAGTAGTGTAGTTTTCTTAGTCTACATAATGCATTGTAATTTACGTGATCTAATCTACCATGCCACAAATTAGGAGACCCAAGCAAGTAAACATAAGAAGTTTTCTCATTATTCATAACAGTTGGAGTTACAACAATTACATTCAATTTAAACAGACCATCAGTCATATAACCTTTCCCAACATAAACTCCTATTTTGGTAATCACTAGTTTATCCGCCCAAAGACCATGCGGAAACCATTCTTTCTCAGAAGAGACCCAAAGACCAGATTCTTGCGAATCTCTGGCACGTACAACACATTAGTCAGAGTAAGCTCTCTGTCAGAGGTCATTTTCAGGATCACCTTACCTTTACCAAGCACTTCAGAAGTTGCATAGTTTCCCATAAACAACATTTCATCATTTGTAACTGGTGCAAACGTAGTGAACACGCTCATATTGGAGCAGACATGGCAAGTGGCCCCAGTGTCTAGCCATCACTCCTTAGTATATGACCCCACCAAGTTAACCTCACTAATTACCGCCGTAAGGTTAGATCAGATATGTCATCTGAGAGATTATCCCTCTCATTTCCAACCATATTAGCCTGAGGGCGCTGCTTGTTATCCCTCCGAGGTTGACGACAGTCTGCTTATCGATGCCCATCCTATCCCACCGGTAGGCTTCAACTGAGACCCTTTCGTGGTCTGCTTTTTATCTTTCCAATTTTCGTTACCCTGCTTGGCTTTAAAGGAATGACCTTTCTTGGTACCGAACTCTGGCCGTGTTCCAATACATTAGCCTTCTCAAAGTAAGAATCTCCTGTCTTACGTTCAGCCTTTTTGTTATCCTTCTCAATGCGCAGCTTGATAATTAAATCCTCCAAAGACATCTCTTTCCTCTTATGCTGCAAATAACTTTTGAAAGCCTTCCACTGAGGAGGTAGCTTGTGAATAGTAGTAGCCACCTGTAGAGATTCTGATATAGTCAGACTTTCAGCATGCATTTCTTGTAAAAGAACTTGATACTCCTGCACTTGGCTCACCACTGAACGTGAATCAACCATTTCGAAGTTCATGCACCGACGGCCAAGAATTTCTTAGACCCAGCATCCTCGGTCTTGTACTTCTTTTCTAAGGACTCTCAAAACTCCTTAGCAGACTTCTTTACCACATACACGTGATACAGAGAATTCTGTAGGCCATCCAAGACATAGTTGCGACACAAAAAATCAGCACTTTTTCATGTATCCCAAGCCGCACGCCTATGCATATCAGTGTTATTTTCAGCCATGACAGGGGCATCCTCGGTGAGAAAATGTGCAAGGCCCAAAGTAGTAAGATAAAAAATCATCTTATTCTGTCATGTCTTAAAATCAGTACCAGCAAACTTATCTGGTCGAATTGCATGATTCACCGGAAATGGAACTGGAAACGATGGCAAAGGTATCGAGGCCGTAGTCCTAAGTACTAGCAAAGGTATTGTACCAAACTGAATTGTCAGGCCGCAGCCATAGGCAAAGTGGGGTTCACTCCAACATGAGGAATCTCGCCTCCAATTATCCCATCAACGGGAAAAATGTCAATCGAGGTCTCCACAGGGTTACCGCGATCCCAACAGTGTTTCTTCCATTATTCACATCGTCATTTCCATGTGACGAGATTTAACTAGAGAACAAACAACAAATAATTTAGAATTAAATTTGTAAAGTTGTATGTAAATTCGAGATCTAAGTTATCTGTTCGGAAAAAAATAAAAAACTGCAGAATTAAAGAGCAGAATATTTTGTCAAATTATTAACAGCTTAACAATAAAAAAAATTAAAAATCATTAACTAATAATTTGAATTAAACATTAAAAGAAAATAAGCAATCATTGCAAATGATGAGGCAATCGTGACTAGTAATTATAAAATAATCATTACAAAATAATTGAAAACTATTTTAGTTGATAAAACATGCAAAACCATATACTATCCATGCAAAACCACTATCTAAAAAACCATGCAAAGAAAATATAACACCAGGAACGAAACAAGAAACTTCCTGTAATCCAATTTTTTTTTCTTCCGACCTTACTGATTCAAACCTAATAAATTAAATAGATAGATTATCAGCCTTTTTCGTAACATACAAATTATGTAAAGAGTAAACAACTTGAAGGTGGGAAAAAAACCGACAATAAACAAGATGGACAGAAAAAAAAACTGATTCTCATAATCGGTGTTCGATTCCCATGATACAGTCGATTGTCGGTTCACGCTGCACAACGTTACCCGCCTATGAACTAGCTAATTCTATCTCTCAAAGAACTTTAGCAAAGGAAGAAAATAAAAAAAATAGATACCGTCGATGGAGGAAATGGAGGAAACCGATTTCTTTTCCTTTGTTGTGTTTGTTGTGTTTATTGTACCTTCTACCAACCGAGAGCTCTTCTGTTTATAGCCATAGAGGAAGAGCGTGGCCATTAATGCAATTGACATTGAAGATGAAGAAGAACGACTATTGACATTAAAGTTGAAGAGGAACGGCTGAAACTGAAATGCTGGAAAATGAAACTGCTGAAACTGCTGATTTTCATTCAAACGAAACTGATTTCATTCAATATGAGATTATTTTCCAACACATTATATGTTATTTAACCATATCGTTCGTTGTTCATTGAGCAATATCTTTAGTTAAATGGTGTCAAGTAGTACCTAAATCACATGAAAGCAAAAATACAATTTTTTTCTCTAGAGAATGAGAATAATAGGAAAATGTGTTGAGATGCCTTTTGATAAGTGCACTTTTACACACTTATTTTACTGTCAAAATATGAAAAATTGTTGATTAATATATTGGAGTATAGCTTAGTTCTATATAATTTACGTTTTGCAAGACAACGTGATGAATGTAGTGAAAATAAGGAGAAACAAGTGGAAAATGACCAAATTGAAGGAAAGACAACAATGATATGAAGATGATGAGGTCAAATTGAGCTAAAGAATAAAGCATTGGATAAGAAGAAACAAGGAAATAGGTCAAGAGTCGAGCAACCCAAGTTGGAGAACTAAAATGAAGATTTTGGAAGTTAACACAACACTATGCGGTCGCATAGTGGTGTCTATCATGCGATCGCATACACCACTTCTGGGAATGGAGACCCCAAATTTCCATGAACTATGAGGTCACATATTTATGTTCTGGGGGGGCGAATATTTAGTCATAATCTCGTTCAACTACCTATGGAAACAAATGGAAATTCATGTATTTGAACCCTAATACGTCCCAGAACACAGCAGAACGCCTCCATACATATTTGTCTTTGATTTTTGCTCAAGATTTCCATGGAGAACTAAGATTCTTGATGAAGTTAGGAAGGAACTCATTGGATTTGGAGATTTTGCACCCTTCACTCATGTAATTTGATCTTTACTTGTTGAATTATTATAGGATTTAGACTTTTCCTACATGAATTTATTTGAGATTGATTTAACTTTTATTAAATTTCGCATAGATCTAGTCACGCTCTTTCTATTGAATAATTGAAGTATTTGTTGAATTTTAATCACAAATATATATTATTAGTGTAATTAGTTACTGTCTTATACTTGATGTATATGGTCGTTTCTTAATCTTATTTCAATGAAACATTTGGGAATGTGTTATAGAAAATCTAGATTATAGGATTACAATTTAAATAAACTAGTTTCCAACTATATATCTTTCGATTAGAGAATTGAGATGAAAACCTCTAATTGAGTAAAAAGAATGAATAATTGATGTTGAATGACTCGATCTAATTGAGGGAATTCCAGCGCTTTACTATTCCAAACATTGATTTTAATTTCGTTATTTCAAACTTTGATTTAAACTTCACTAAAGTAATAAATTCCAAGAGAATATTCACCTTTTGATCCCTTGAGCAATTTTTCATTTTCATGTGGAATCGACACCTCAAAATTGTGCTACAAATATTGCGTTATTTTTTGGGCTTAATTGCCTTTGGAACATATGCTTGAAGAAATCATCTAGAAAATTGAATGAATGAGACACAGAACCACTTTGCTACATCTAAGTAAGGATTCTGGTTTTCATTTCCTTTCCCCTTTATACCCCTTCCAACTATATCACAATTTACAATCCTAACTCAATGTCCCTTTTTTTCTTGCCATGTTGCGTTGTTAGGATTGGATAGAGCTGTGTTGAAAGTAATAAATGACCACCAAGGTATTCTGGGCTTAGTATATCACCCATATACCGAATCAACACTACAATGTATCAAACCCAGAATCATAAACTACTCCCACACCGGTTGCTTTATTGGCTTGCCCACTAAGGACACAGGTAAGTAATGTTGCAGCCACACAATAGCCACAAAGGCTAAGGGAAAATGAGAGACAAGAACACACTGCACAGGAGGCACGAAGCATAGACGCAGCAATGTTTCTCAAAGGAAAAAGGCAACTATTAACATTCACTCACACGCAACCAACACAGAGAACAGGGGCATCATATATAGGGATTAGATGGACTTTAGGTCAAATAATAGTTAGGCCCAAGTAGTAATAGATAATGGATAAATGGGCTATCAACCAAAAAATCATCCAAGATTTATGGGTTGAGTCATGAGTAGCACTAATTAAATTATACTACTTCAACGGCCCAAATAGGTTGTGGAATTGGTTTGATCAATTGTGGTGTTGATTTTTTATTATCAGTCATGTGGTTGATATCAATTAAATAAACAACGACTTTGCATCATCGCTCAGAAGATTGTTTGATAACAATTTGCTTAACAAACTTCCACATCGGTGTCAAAGGACCTGCAAAGAAAATTATTACACATTAGTAATAATTCATAAAAGAAGAATCAATAAAATTGGAAATTATTTACCTCCCCCGATGTTTAGAAGATTTTTGCAACTTCTAAACTTCACCATGGTAGTTCATTAGTGCCCATGTCCGATGGATTATATTGTGTGTGTAATTTTTCAAGTCTTACATTTTTTTGTTACACAATATCTCTAATGAAATGAAGTCTAACATCAATTTTGTTGCGTTCGTGAAAAACAGGATTTTTACATAAATATATAGAAGATTGACTATTAGAATATACTACTACATAATCATTTAAAACACGAAGTTCATGAAGTAGGCATCTAAGTCATAAAGCTTCTTTAATAGCTTCAGTGGTGACAATGTATTCAAATTCTGTCGTGGATAGTGCAACTATGTGTTGTAACTGTGATTTCCATCTAACATAAGAGTTAGACAAAGTAAACACATAAGAAGACGTAGATTTTTTATTATCTCTATCCCCAGAATAGTCAGCGTCTACAAAACCTTTCAATTTCACACCCTCATCATTAACACCAAACCTTAGACCGACATTACTAGTTCTCTTTAAGTACCTTAACATCCATTTCAAGGCTTCCCAATGTTTAGGACCAGGATTAGATATATATTTACTAAGAGTGCTAACAATAAAAGCTAAATCAGGTCTAGTGCAGACCATCAAATACATAGCAGAACCAATCACATTGGAGTACGGGATCTACCATGTATTCTATTTATTTTTCATTACAAGGGGTCTGATCTTTAAATAATACAAAATGATTAACTAAAGGTACAGTAACAAGTTTGCAACCATACATGCCAAATTTCTTTAACACCTTTGAAACATACGAGACTGGTGTAAAAACAAAACAGAATTTGATCTATCTGTTTCAATTTCCATACATAGGATTCTTTTAGGAGTTGTTCTCTTTGTGTTTCGATTTTGTGTTTTGTGTTTTGAATTCATTTTGGATTTTGTGTTTTGAGTGTCCATTTTGATATTATTGAAAATAGCTCTTTTTGACATTTTGAAAACACCCAAAACGCGTTTTTAATTTTTTGACTTGACTATAACTGAAAACACACAAAATGACAAATTTAACTTGGTTTTTTTTTTTTTTTTTTTTTTTAAATTTTTAACTCGTTTTCAAAAATGCGTTTTCGAAAATAAGAAAGAGAACGCGTTTTCACTATTTTGAAAAATCGAAAAAAAAAAGACTTGAAAATAGCAAAGAGAACGGACCCTTAGTTTTTCCTAGATCTTTCATGTCAAATTCATCATTCAAATTTGTTTTTATGTTACTAATCCACTTAGGTGATGAATCAATTAAGAGCATATCATCCACATATAGCAGTAAGAACACATAATTATTATTATCATTATTATGTTGGAAGTATAAGCAATGATCAAACTTGCTCCGTTGAAACGCTATGGATAATACAAAAGAATCAAATATTTTATACCACTGTACGTCTAGGTAATCGTTTTAGGCCATGTAAAAATCTTTTCAAGAATCACACATGATCAAGTTTTAATCTTTCAAAATTAAAACCTTCTTAAATTTTCATTTTTGATTTTAATTTCCGTCTTAAATATAAAGTTGAAAATCTTAATTATTGAGTGTGACTTATCCTTTAAATGGATTAATTGTAGATGGTATGACATCAGCGATCACGTTTAGAGGTTAGGTATGAAAATTGAACGCATGAGAATTATAAGATATTGTTGAAAGTTATATTTGAAATATAAATACCTGAGATAGTTGGAAATATACCAAATTCTATGCCTAAATTTTCGAATTTGACACTTTTCTGGGACTGTAGTTCTTAAGATGATTTTAGATTTTGTTATTTCTGAAATGGTGGAGCTTATGGTGGCAGCAGAGGAACATATCCATTATCGTGCACTGAAAAACAGACCAATAAACATGGATCGGATTTAGATAAGAATGCATTCTAGAATTGTTTATATTTTCCATGCTTCAAATTAATAAAGAAAAATGAAATTCAAAAAGAGACTTAGTAGCAGAAAGCAAAGAAATCCAAGAGAGAGAAGCCTCCTCTTCTCCTAATGTCATATATTAAGTCAGATCGTTATGAAGTTAGTGAGTAGCTAGGAAAGATGGAAAGGAAACTGCATAGCCAAGAAGCACTACAGGGCTAGACTGATACAACACTCTAGGGCACATTGGATTTGAAAATATATCTTATTATTTTTTGCTAATTAACTTAAGTCCAGTGCATTGATGATTAATGTTTGAATAGTCTTGGACAGTCTTAGTCGACAATAAAGATTAATATTATATTGTGATATAGGGAGATTGAGATATTATTTGGTAATGGATTATTATATGCTTTGAATGTGGGGGTGTTTAAAATTTCAAACAGAAACATCTTATATTTTATTATTCTTGGCTGTAAATTGACACTTGAAAAGTGTTAAAAATTAAATTGTAGACATGTAGGTGAAATGTACTCAAATGTGTTACAATAAGACTATTAAAAATTTCATGTTTACCTTATTATAAGGAAGTATGTGATATTGACATTTTCAAAAGTTTAGAAAAATTTGCAGATGTATAGAAGTGCAGGCAAAGAATAAGAGCTTGAAAATATTAATGGTACTAAATTATCGATCAAGAGAGACATAAATAAATTGTAGACCAAGATGGATAAATCATTGAGGGAGATGGGCTTAAACTCATAAGGGAGTCACCTTTGAGAGTAACCCAATCTTTGCTATTGGAGATTCCATAAAGAACGTTCAATGTGCTAGAAACAATCTGTACTGCGTGACTTGTAATATCATTATTTTATTTGTGCTCATCCCTATGGTAATAATGCTAATAATAATGAGACGTTAGGATGGTTTAATCCTGAATGAGTATCTAGTCGAGAATTCTCGTGAGGCGTGGGTTGCATGCACTCCTGGATAACTCACTTATGTAA
The DNA here is from genome assembly GCA_019097785.1 of Fraxinus excelsior. Taxonomy (NCBI): domain Eukaryota; kingdom Viridiplantae; phylum Streptophyta; class Magnoliopsida; order Lamiales; family Oleaceae; genus Fraxinus; species Fraxinus excelsior. The sequence goes on along the minus strand of CM032637.1, from coordinate 11,321,538 downwards.
GAGTTGTCATGAGGTTGTGGCTATGAGATTGAGCTATTATCTAGAGACTCTTGCTAAAATCAAGATTAGAGTGCATGGCCATCAAGAGCGCTACTTATTATGAACTAGAGCCTAAATCGATACAGTGTGGAACAATTGAAGTTTGGCTAAGGAGACCTAATTCAAAGCTTAGTCCATTATGGATCCCTCAAATGGAAATTGTTATCATTAAGTGAGGTTAAAGTTCAAAAAACACATACACATATTACACGGTATAGCGTTGCCACTATATACATTATATATTTATTTTAAAAGTCTAAACCTTGTGGGAGATTATTGTAACAGTTTTTTTTTTAAAAAAGCTTTAGAGTCAGAATAAAATAGAATTAAATTTTCAGTTTTTACTTTTAATCTTCAAGATATAATGTTATGTTAATAATTTCAATGCTGGAGTATAACTTATGTTTTAATGGATTAATTGTGGGAGTGTATTTTCAAAGTTTGATACACTGTTACAAAACAAGCCAATACCAGAATTGCTCTGATACCACTTATTAGGATTGATACCACTTATTGTGACACCAATCAATTGATTGAGATGTTGAAGTTATATGGAAAAATAATAAAGTATGTGATAAAAAACAAAAGAATAAAAGAAGACAAGAATATGACAGAGAAATTAGGAGATTTTAATGCATCAAGAATAATGGAGAAGAGAGAAAAATATTTCAATGATCCTAAAGACTAGTAATCATAAATCTCACTCTATAAAATTGTATAGAAGAGCCTAGTATTTATAGGAAGCATGTAGGGGACGTCCAAAACCTCTTAGTAGAGTTATTGATGAAGTAGGATGCCAAAAACAAAGTCCAAAACGAAGTAGGAGAGAAAAAATGCGAACAGGTAATGTAGCAGCGCTCAAGCGCTACCCCTAACGCTCAAGCGCTACTGTAGCAGCGCTCAAGCGCTAGGTTTCAGATTAATATTCCAAAACATACGTTTTGTCATCCAAAAATCCTCCTTCAAGTCAAATTCCTAATTATTATTGAAATTTGAACTTCATAACTTGACATAGGACTCCAAAGGCATTCCAAACTTGAATTTTTCATGACGTGCACTTCAATTAGAATTCTTCAACACTTCAAATACATCAACAAAAGAATTTGGGTCACACCCAAATTCTAATAATCTCCACCTTGACACGAATTCATGCAAGGAATGAACTAGCTTCTTCAACAATAATCAAAAAATTTAATTTCTCAAACAAAATACAAAATACAAAATACAAAATACTCCACCTCTTCCATTGAATCCAAGCACTACTCTACAGAATTATCTTAGATTCCAAAAAATCATAATAATTTTGAACTAACCAAAATGGGTTGTAACACACCCCCAAAGTAAAATCAATTACCGAATGCTTTACAGAAGGCCCCTTGCTAGATTGTACAACTTCTACTCCATTTAAAGTATGCTCAACAAAATCAACATCCACATACCTTGTTCCACTTGGTCTATCCCTAGCAGTTGAATACGATGACACCGTATGTGATGATGGCAAAGCGGTATTACCCATATTTTCAAAATTCCACTTAGTTGTATTCTTCAAATCTGACCATTTATTAGCTCCGAAAGGTATTGTACCAAACTGAATATCCATCACGGTATTGAACCTGTGTTGACTGACTTTTCTAGATTCTGCACGACCCGACAAGATGTATAACTGAGACCTTTTCTGTCCCTCTAATACAATTTGGGCATCCTTATAAACTTTCAAGGCTCCATCTCCACCAAAGAACTCAAACCCTTTGAATCAAGAGTAGACAACGAGATGAAATTCTTCTTCAAATCTGGAACATGTCGAACATGACCAAGTGTTCTAATTGTCCCATCTAAGAGCTTCAATCTAACCGTACCAATTCCAGCATCCTGACAAGATGCGTTGTTTCTCATAACCACGACACTTTTGGAAACAATTTCATATGTAGAAAACAAGTCCTTATTAGGACACATATGAAACACACATGCTGAATCAAGAATCCAATCATCTTCTGATTTAGACTCAATGTCAGAAATAGCTAAGAGTTCTCCATCACTTACAACGTTCTCTGCGATGTCTGCTTTGCCGGAAGTATCTGAATGTCTACTTGCAGTCATCCTTTATTTATTCTGCAATTTGTAGCAATCTTTCTTCAAGTGCTCCTTCTTCTTGCAGTAGTTACAAATTTGATTACTAAACTTAGTCTTCGATCTGCCCCTTCCAGAACCACCATGAGCAATCAGGCCTTCTCCATATCTAGCCTCAGAAACCAAATGCTTCATCTTCTCTTTTGAATACAAAGCATCATAAACCTCCTCTATGGTGAGAGTATTATGACTATACAAGATCGTGTCTCTAAAAGAAGAAAATGAAGTGGGCAACGAACATAATAGGATCAAAGTCAAATCTTCTTCATCATACTCTATTTCCAAAGTTTCCAAATCAGCAACGATCTCTTTAAATACAGTCAGGTGATCTTCCAATGATCCTCATTCTATCATGCGATGAGAGTATAAACGCTGCTTGAGGTTCAACTTGCTTGTCAGACTTTTAGTCATGCACAATTGTTCTAACCTCAACCATAAAGCAGCTGCTGAATTCTCCTTCAAAACATCCTGAAGAATAGTATTTGATAGATGAAGATGAATGTGAGAAATTGTCTTTTTATCCTTCCGTAATTTCTCCTCCGCGATCAAAGGCATCTTGTCAATACCCAGCAACGCATCATCCAAATCCAGTTGTGCAAGTACTGCATGCATCTTAACCTGTCGTAGCGAAAATCTAGTGCTCCGATCCAAAAGCGGAATTTCATACTTCATGGAAGCCATCACGAACAAAAACTTAGAACAAATCAAACATTGCGCTCTGTAGAAATGAACATTGTCTCTTATACTACTTGTTACAAAACAAGCCAATACTAGAATTGCTCTAATACCACTTATTAGGATTGATACCACTTATTGTGACACCAATCAATTGATTGAGATGTTGAAGTTATATGGAAAAATAATAAAGTATATGATCAAGAACAAAAGAATAAAAGAAGACAATAATATGGTAGAGGAATTAGGAGATTTTATTACATCAAGAATAACGGAGAAGAGAGAAAAATATTACAATGATCCTAAAGACTAGTAATCATAAATCGCACTCTATAAAATTGTATAAAAGAGCCTAGTATTTATAGGAAACATGTAGGGGACGTCCAAGACCTCTTAGTAGAGTTATTGATGAAGTAGGATGCCAAAAACTAAGTCCAAAACGAAGTATGAGAGAAAAAACGCGGACAGGTACTATAGCAGCGCTCAAGCGCTACCCCTAGCGCTCAAGCGCTAATGTAGCGGCGCTCAAGCGCTAGGTTTCGGATTAATATTTCAAAACATGCATTTTGTCATCCAAAAGTCTTCCTTCAAGTCAAGTTCCTAATTATCATTGAAATTTGAACTTCATAACTTGACATAGGACTCCAAAAGCATTCCAAACTTGAATTCTTCATGACATACACTTCAATTAAATTCTTCAATACTTCAAATACATCAACAAAAGAATTTGGGTCACACCCCAATTCTAACATACACAATGTGAAGAATTATTCTCTATACAATTTATACTATATTCATGTTATTTTGACAACTCTATAAAGATCTCCGTGTGGTCATGCTCCTTGAAAGAAAACTTATTGTGAGCTATATGAATTTTATCTTGGAGTTTTATAGTGTAAAGGCAACACGATTTTAGGATAGCAAACTTTAAGACATTCTCGACATGACTCCCTAAAGTTTGCTTTTCTAACTCTCTTTATTTAAGTTTCATGTTTATATGTTTATTACTGCTATATTATTTATACTTGTTATGTTGATCAATAATTTACTATTATTATAACTCAAAAATATCTACACACAAATCACCCATTTTTCCAACATTACCTCCCCAACACAATTATCGTTCCCACATTAATCATGTTATATCTAAGCTATAGTTTGCCTAAACAAACTTTCCGTTAAACAAATAATTGCAGAACACACACACACACACACACACACACTGTGATTAACAGCATAGCAAGAAGGAAGAAACTAACAAATCGAAGCTTGTGAAAACACAATGTCCTTAAAACAGATTCGCTCTCTTATCATAAGTGCTTGAGGTTTATTTGAGCTTCTATCTCCCAAGATACGTCCTTGGATGTTAAATCTCTCTGTATATAAACTAGTCTTTGGCTTGATCATTTTTCTATGTGGGACAAATTTAATTGTTTTCCCTCCAATACATAAACTCTTTCCAAATTGTTCATTTTGAACTCCAATTTCTCATTCACCCAATTATATTTTGTGCAAGTAAATATATGATTTCGATGTTCTCAGAAGTAGAACACGAATCAACTTTGATCTTTCCACTCAAAATTATGCCAAAAGTAGCCACTAAGCTAGTTTTTCCAACACTTTCTTCACAGAATATTAACTTAGCCAACAACTTAAACATACTAGATGGCTGAATTTTATCACTTCATGGTGTATATTGAATAAAAGTGGTATGTATGGAGAGGTATACCTCCGGCGTACATTGGGACATATTTTTCTCCCCGTGCAATGAGGAAACCCCATAGAAACACAATCGTGTTTGTTTGTTCTCAAGGTTTCCTATGTATGCAAGTATTTTAAGTGAAGTTACCAAAAAATGAAAATTGACAAATTAAAATTATGCTCAAAAGATCTTTCCACTGCACAAACTAAGTACATATCTTTGCTTGTTCCGTATCCCACTAATCAACGAGAACTTTCCACTGCACTGCTCAAATCTCTTCGGGAACTGATGCCAAGCATTCATCTTTGGTTTTTCCATCGAAGTGCTTACGCTTTGTACATGACTTCCAGTCATGAAACTGATCACCAATTGATTATAAGCAATTAGTTTTATACCCATGTGGGACATCGGTATTTGCCTGTGAAATTGTTGAAAACTTAAGGCAACTAAATAGTATGTTAAAAGATTCTATAAAACAAGACAAAGTTTAACATTCCATGACATGATGAAATGCATAGTATTCACATAAAAATATCATAACCAGCTATGAATCATTCATATACCTCTACTTCTTTCCAGGCAAAATCCAGCATCTCTCCAGGACTGTCTTTCCATCTTATGTACATGTATAAGTGGTAAATATTGTACCCCCATTGCGAGCCAGTGTTCCCAGAAATGTCACGAATTGGTTTAAATTATCACCAACAGGCTGCATATGTTTATTGAACCCTACTTCAAGCTTCGAGCCAGGTTCCAGTCGAAGACGCGCGTTTAGCTGGACCTCAACCCTTCCTCTCATTTGGGTCATTTCTTGAGTTAGGTTCTATGGTCAATGATGAAACATTGATAAGTGATAAACTCTTTCATCAAATAATTTAATTTTTAATTTTAATTCTTGTTGGTTGATTATTTGCTATTGTTGACATCCTAATATCCTGTTAGTTTTAAGATTGTTTTTAGGATTCGTGATATCGAGAGGTAATTCATATGTTTAGATCAAATTCCAAACAACATTATAGGTCTAATGAAGGATAGATGTGTATCTTAATTGATATTCTAGTTTTATTTTACATTTTTATCTATTTTCATCATTCATAAAGATGTAGTTGAATTGTAAATAAAAATTGATTAATTTATCTTGAGATTATTTTAAAAAAAATTACATATTCTACGCATCGATGTTCAATATTGTCAAAATAAAATAAAAAGTAATACTATTTAGGACCATGGGTGTTAAGTGTTTAACACCGATGTAGGTGGCAGCACTAGAGACATTAAGCCCTTGTTTAATCTCATATTATATCTAAAATATTTTTTCTGTTTTATCTTCCATCACATATTTTTTAATAAAATAATATTACACGAAAATTCAAAATTTTTTCTTATTTTTTAACCACGTTCTCCAACAAAATATTATTTCAAAATGTATTTTGAACAAGAAAATGGGGCTCAAACATGCTCTAAATTACAAGTTTAATTAAATGAATTACATAATTTCACATTTAATCAGACATATCACATACATGATGGGTGTTCTAACACCACTGGAGTAAGATAACATTATTCAATAAGAAATGGCTAATAACAAGTATTAATTACTAATTAAAGTGGGATAACCACGGTGGATTCAAAATGCTATTTCTTTTTGTGACTTGATTAAATTAATATGACTTGTTTATTTTTAATTGCTTATTTTTAGTTGGTAGTTAGTATTGATTAAACTTAAACTCAAAAATCATTAAATCTGCGTGTTTCTAATTATGAATAGTTTCATTATTGATTTGCATTATTAACGAGTTCATACATTACGTCTTATTCTCAATAAATTTAAAATTTAACTAAACAAATTATTTATCACTGTTTGGTTTAATTTATTTGAATAGAATATGTTCTTAGTTGAATGTACAAGTGTTAGTAAAACAAATTATTTATCACTGTTTTGTTTAATTTATTTGAATAGAATATGTTCTTAGTTGAATGTACAAGTGTTTGTACGCTTGTGTTAATACCTTAGACTCGAACGTTATTGTAATATATGGCGACTCTAATGACGAGCACCGATTTTATGGTGCTGGTGAAGTGATAATCTGATAAAATTATACAATCATGCTATTTGTGTTGAAATTTTTGACAATAGTTTTGACATAATGTGGCATTATGTCAACAAAGTTGTCAACGATTTCAGTATAAATAGATTAATTTAAAATTATATATATTAACGATCCGTGGCGAATAGAGGATATTTAGTGAATCAGGGTTGTTGCTGGCGGTTGACGCCACAATAGTAAGATAATTTATTAATATTTAATTAAAAAATATTTAAAAATTTTTAATATATATATAAATGCACTAAAAACGTAAAAGTCATATACATTTGGAAATTTAATCTAATACAACCCAAATAATAAAAAAAAAATATTTTTCAATCATATATGTATCAAGTTTCAAGTCTTTTATGAAGTTAAATGTGAAATTTATACGTAAAACATGATTGAACGGTAAATATAAGCTCCAAGCTTAGACTAAAGTTATGCAAGATTTTTAAAAACAGTGATCTTTAAAATTAGAACTATTTTTTACTCTAAAAGAAAAGTGTTTTTGAACTTTTTAAAAAATAAAAAGCAGTTGATTATCCAAATTTGAAAAAATCTGGGCAGTTTCAAATCTGCAATTTTGGGCGATTTCTGCTTGATTTTTTTGTTGATTTCTGGCCAAAAAATCCTCCTCAACTTGCTATGATACCAAATGTTGATTATTGGCCTCCAGTCACACCAAAATTGAGCTCAATTTCACCACCAATCGACACCACAATAAACTATTTGAAAACCTCAAACTCCTAATCCCAAAAACCAGTTGCTTCAAGTGCCACAAAGGAGTGAAGTGAATGATATTTAGCAGCTCAAACTAGCCACTAACGCTAGGAGAAGGAGAAGGAGAAGGAGAAGGAGAAGTTAGCACAAAGCAAGAAACTCTCCTCTCCCAATTTTCAAACTCACGGCTCCAACAATGAATTCACACTAAGGCAAGACAAAAGAAACCGACCCACTTATAAGCCAAGCAAAGTGGGCTTCTAGGTCAAAAAAAAGTGGTCCAACAAGTACCAATAAATGGGCTTCCAACTCTAAAGCCTTCTAAGGTAAATGGGTCGGGTCATGAGCAACACTAATAAGATTATGCTACTTCAAATGGCTCACTTAGGTTGTCGGAGTGGTTTGTTCATTGTGGTGTCGACGTTTCACTTCAATCATCGGCCGAGGCCTATGAAGTCTAATACAAACTATAAAATCGATTTAACATCACCGCTCGAATTTATTGGGTATCAAAAAAAACCCAACAGATACTTGGAATATGTAATCGTGCATCTCGTGGTTCATTAATTAATCGTATGAGTTCAGGCAGTCGGAAATGGTTTTATTCACTTCTCATGATGAAAAACATGTCATTTCTACTTTTTGTTCAATAAAACCTTGAGATAGAACCATATTTCTTTAATGGATATCTGAATTGTCTTCAAAATAGATTGCTTAAGAAACGGTCACCAAAAAAGGCTGAAAAATAAAAATAAAAAATGGAATGGTCTCTATATCCCATTACCATCTTAAATTGTTTGTTTTAGAGGAAAATAACATATTCTTGTTTATGTCCTGGGTCGCTCTGATCTTTTATTTTCATTCCTTTTTTTGACAGGAAGGATCGATTGCAGAGTACAACGAAGAGGTTGATGGGTTGCCTCAGAAAATCAATAATCTCCATGTCTGACTTTATAGAGTTCATGCTTTCGTTTGGTCGACAGCGCTAGATGGTAATCCCATGAAGATCAGATCTTTGCTTTAGGTAGAAACTAACAGCAGGTCAGTATATTGTCACCCTAGATTTTGTAATTTGTAGTAGTACTAGGAAGGGAAAATGCTAACGATCTAAACCTCAATTCTATTTTCATCATTAATATTTGCTAACGAGCTAAACCTCGATTCTATTTTCATCGTCTTTAGTTTGGACAACATCGACTCTATTATTTTCATTCTTTACTTGAATGATATGATATTCGCTTGGGTTATCGGGTTTTAGACCATCCATGTCTTCTAAAGCTTCGTCTTCCCATTAAGAAATAAAACAAACAATTATTTTAGTTATTGTAATTTCCATTTACAATTTCCTATACAGTTGTGTTACATGTACCTAATGGTTTACATATATACATGATGTTGTGAGATATAATTGGATTAGAATTTTTTCAATCGAATAAAAAAATAAATTTCTAACTCTATTTTACACCTCATCTGTATGTAAACTATTATGTAATTTCTTATGTACAAGTAACATCATTTTTTCACAAAACTATGATTTCATAAAAATAAAAATGATGTAATTATTTCCAAAATTTTGAAAAAGAATTATAAGATTTACTATATCGCCAATGCTAATTTTGTAAAAACAAGAACTTTCTAAATAGTTTCTTTTCACGTCCACTATTTCCTTTGTTTTTGGCAATTTATCAATATAGAAAACAAAATTACGAAAAGTAAAAAATGTAGAAATTCCCCAACACATATGGGGTGTGTTTGATAGCCTAGAAAATTAGGTGAAAAACATAACGTTTTCCAACTTTATCCAATTAATGGTGTTTGATTGCAAAAGTTTTCTTTGCTTTTGTTTTTCCTACCTTTTTAGGTACAACTATTTTATGCACATTTTCTTGATTTTGTTTACCCACCTATTAGGTGGGAAAGCAATTTCCATCATTTTTTTTAGTAATGACAACAAATTCTATCAATTATTGTAAAAAGAATTTTCACTTTTGTTGACAATTTCTATTCAAAACAAAGTCAAAACAATATGGTAATTTTTTCTAATTGTTTATTTTTATTTTTTTACTTTTTGGTAATTGGAACAAATTCTAGACGCAATGGTAGAAAAAGTTATCACTTTAATGGACAATTTTCATAAAAAATGAAGTCAAACGGACACCAAACTTTCAACATTTTCCAAGTGGAAAATTATACCAATCAAACACAATTAATTACAATTCTCAGTAAAACAAATTCTAAGCAATTCAATTCCCAATAAAACATTTTATTTCCACCCATTTTCCACATTTGCAATCAAACGGACCCTAATAGAAATTCCAA
>CM032637.1:11188687-11311766 GCA_019097785.1 Fraxinus excelsior | reverse complement strand
TTTGTTTGGGAATATGAACACATGCCTAGTTTAGATAGGAGTCTGATTGAATATAGGTTGCCAACTAAGCTAAACTTTAAGCCTCATAAACAACCTCCTAGGCGTTTCGCCCCTAATGTATTACCTAAAGCAAAGAAAGAGATAGAGCGATTGTTAAAAGCAGACTTTATTAGAACATTCAGGTATGTTGAGTGGTTGTCTAATATCGTACTTGTGTTAAAAAATAATGGTAATATTAGGGTATGCATAGATTTTAGAAACCTAAATGTAGCAACGCCCAAAGATGAGTATCCAATGCCTATAGTAGATTCTTTAGTAGAATCGACTGCTGGACATGTAATGTACTCTTTCATGGATGGATACTCAGGTTATAACCAAATCTACATAGCTGAAGAAGACATACATAAAACTATATTTAGGTGCCCTGTATCTTTAGGATGCTTTGAATGGGTAGTCATGCCTTTTGGCCTGAAAAATGTAAGGGCAACTTATCAAATAGCAATGAACTTAATTTTTCATGACGTGATAGGGCAATTTGTCGAAGTGTATGTAGATGACATAGTGGTCAAATCTATTAAAGAGGAAGACTATTTTGAACAACTAAGACGCTCATTTGAGCGAATGAGGCAATACAAGATGAAATTGAACCCTTTAAAGTGTGCATTTGGTATTAATGCAAGGGATTTCCTTGAATATTTATTGCACCAAAGAGGGATCGAACTTGACAAAAATAAAGCAAATGCCATTTTAGAGGCCAGACCACCTAGTAATAAGAAAGAACTGCAAAGGGTCTTAGGTTAAATAAACTTTTTGAGACGTTTTATCTCCAACTATGCAAGGCGAACGAAAGCTTTTATGCCTTTCTTAAAGTTGAAAAAACAGAATGAGTTCGTCTAAAAAGAAGAACATTAAAAGGCATTTGATAGCCTGAAAATATATTTGTCAAGTCCACCAGTATTAATATCACCTATCCTAAGTACGGCCAATGAAAGTGTACATATAGGCTGAACAAGAATTAATAGCCGAAATAGTCGCGCAAGAAGGCCAGTTTGGTGAAGAAAGGGCAATTTATTATTTGAGCAGACAGTTAACAAAGTGTGAATGTAATTATTATGCTGTTGAAAAGCTATGTCTTACTTTATATTTCACATGCACAAAACTAAGGGTCTATTTTCGGCCTGTAACTGTTTACTGGATTTCTAATATTAATTTAGTTAAGTATATATTTTCTCGTCCTATTTTACACCAAATGATGGGCCTTTAGACTTTGGCATTGTCGAAATTTGAAATACAATACATACCCCAAAAGACAGTTAAAAATCAAACATTGGCTAACTTTTTGGCCAATCATCCATGCCTTGATATGTCTAAAAAAATAGAACTAAAAATGGATTCATTCGAATTAAAATCTTAAGTTTTATACTTTGATGGATCAAAAACTTCTGGAGGGGCAGGGGTAGGAATAATTTTAATAAATCCTCTGGGGGTTTATTATAAATTTACGTTCACTTTGGATAAAATATGTACCAACAATCAGACTGAATATGAAGCTTTGATTGTAGGACTAGAGCTGTTATTAGAACTGAGTAAAAAGTGTAATTGTTAGGGACGATTCTCAATTAGTAATTTACTAGTTGAATGGTGATTTTAAATGCCAAAGTGACTCTGTCATAAATCAGTATGAAATCACCCAAGAGTTATTAGAAAAATTTGATCAAGTGGAGCTTCAATACGTTAACAGGATGTATAACGATTTGACAAACGAATTAGCCCAAATGGCTTCGGATTACTGACCGATGCTAAATGTAGAATCCACTTGTAAGTATGGGGTAATCTTGCCCACAGTATAAAGGAGGGCGAGAAGGATCAATATTCATTGCATACAAGACGGGGATGCAATAGATTGAAGGAAGGAAATTAGAAGATTTTTAAAAGAACCTAACAAAGAAAGAAATAGGAAAATGAAGCTACACTCATTGAACTACACACTAATAGAAGATGAGTTATTCAAGAAACGTCCAGACGGTGTGTTATTGAAATTTGTAAGTTTGCAAGAAGCCTAAGTAATCATGGCTGAAGTGCATGAAGGGATATGTGGAACCCATCGGGCTGGCCAAAGAACGGGGTGGTTAATCATTAAGAGTAGATACTTTTGGCCCAAGATGAGAGAATCGTGCGTTCAGTACGCAATGAGTTGTTTAGCGTGCCAAAAGCATGGCCCAATACAAAGAGCACTAGAGAGAGAAATGACACATAATATTAAGTCCTGTCCGTTTAAAGGTTGGACGATAGATTTGATAGGAAAAATTTATCCCCTATCGTCCAAACAACATACGTTTATAATAGTTGCAACAGATTTCTTCACTAAATGGGTGGAAGCAATACCTTTAAGGGAGATCTCTCAGAAAAGTATTATAGACTTTATTCGTGACCACATTATCTATAGGTTTGAAATACCACAAACTTTAATGATGGACCACAGAACTTCTTTAAATGGGGATCAAGTGAACGAATTTTTGAGCGAAATTGGAGTTAGACTAGTAAACTCCACGCCTTATTATGCTCAATCTATTGGACAAGCGAAATCTTCTAATAAGACTTTGAAAAATATCATAAGAAAGATGATAGATGGAAATGCCAGAAATTGGCATGAATGCTTAAATAAAGATTTGTGGGCTTACAGGAGATCACCATGCTCAAGTACAAAAGTAACTTCGCTTCAGCTTACTTATGGACAAAAAACGGTGTTGCCTATGGAAATCAATTTGCAGTCAATTAGAGTAAGCTTGCAAATTAATTTAAGTGATGGTAATTATGCAAAATCACTAGCCCAATGTTTGTTAGACTTGGATGAGTTGAAATTGGATGTCCTAAATAGACTGCATGTTCAAAAACAAAAGATGGCTAAGTTCTATAACAGAAAAGTCATAGTCAAACCCTTTAGCTTGAACGATTTGGTGTGGAAAATAATACTCTCATGGGATATCAAAGATCTCAAGTATGGCAAGTGGTCGCCACTACTAGGAAGGATCATATAGAGTGAAAAGCATATTGCCTAATGGAGTTTACTACTTGGAGGATTTGGATGGCACAAAGCATATAAGATTTATTAATGGTAAGTACTTAAAAAAGTATGTTCATTCCATATGGGAAAGTGAACAAATATAGGCACACACCATATTATCATAACAAATAAAATAAACTGGACGATCACATTCGAATAAGAAAAGAGTAGACTTTCATTATCAAATATTCATTACAAATCAAGGAATACATAAGTACAAACAGCGTATAAGCCACAATTGGAAGCAGGCTACTGTATTTCTCCTATTAACTACTCTTTCTCCTATCGAATACTAAGGGAAAAGGTGAAGAGTCCTTCATCGCCTTCCTAAATGCATCGCTGCAATAATAGGCTGAGAAACACTCTCAGCAAGCAATTGGTTTCACATCAAGATCTCCCACTGGAGATCATAAATGGAAAGGGCGCTGAGAATACCTTCATTGACCAGACAAAATTTATTATACCTCTCATACCAAAAAAGATGTCAAGACAGATGGCGAACTAGGGAAAAGAAATAGTCGTTGGAAAAAGGAATAGTTGATCTCCTGGACATAGAAGACTCATCATTTGAATACTACAGAGGATAGCAATAGAGTGATTTGCTGGAGAATAAGGATGAAGATGATGAATATGTGACAAACACGCAGCTTTATAGAGGTTTGAAGGCGAAGGGGCAGAATGTGAATAGCCAGATGTGCAATAACCGAAGTTGAAGGTCCAAATCCTGAAGAGATGCCAGAAAGTCTTATTCTACGTGAAGGTGCACTAAAAGAAATGTACAAGGATGGAGTACGAGGTTAGTAATTAACTTTGAGGTATATTGACGATTACAGTATACATCGATTATGTTGCTGCAAAATTCATTCAAAAAAATGTTACCTAAATGAAGGAAAAATTACTCCATTGACGAAATTGGCTGCCATTACAATTCTAGTCAACAGTGGCTGCCAGTCATAATTACAAAAATAAAATATAGGACGAAATCGTCCTACAAAAGAATGTCAATAATAAGATGTCCTAATTACAACTTACCCCACATAGAGAGCATATGTTCTTTAAGCATTCATCACTCATCGCCATGCTCATTAGAGGCATTGGATAGCTTAATCACAAAATCTTCATCAACCTCCAATTTCGTGTAACACTCAACCAAAGGCTTGTGTCGCTCAACCTTTTGAGCAACAACACGCTTCTTAGCAGCCAGTCTAGCCTTGCAGTCATCCATTCTTGCTTAGAACTTCTTCATCTCTGCGGCCAGCTTTATCATCAAAGAATCTTCAATCATAACCTCAAAAGAAATGTCATTTAAATGAACATTGGCCTTCCCAAGCTCTTGGAACAAAGACTCATTTTCATTTTAGGCATGGTGATCCTGAGCATGTTTGGTTTTCAAGTCGACATTTCTGACCATCAAGGAGCTGATTTCTAAATGAATAATCTTTAACGTCAGCTTGAAATCAGTTGAGATCCTGAGCAAGGGAAACTCAAGCGCTTAAGTTATCTTTGTACTCAACTGCTTAAACTTATCATTTTGGCCAGAAACACTGACTCAGTTGACATCCATGTCCATGAAGGCAACATACTCAAGCAATGATAGCTTGAGGACGTTCATATTTTCTTCTGAGGCAACAGATGAAGCAGAAAGATGACTAGCTAAAGAGGAGCCAGAGGTAACACTTGCCTTTGCCTGTTCCCAAGAGGTAAGTAGGTCCTGGATGGAGCGTAAAATGGCGTCGCATCTTGCAAAGAAAATGTAAGCAGTTAGCATTCCCATTACAGTAAACATAGTGAAGATGAAAGGCAAAGCAAAATATACCGCATCAACAGCTTGGGAGACTTGGGGCCCATCACTAGATGATCCAACCATTTGGGGAGACTTCTCTTTATCTGAACTAGCAGGCCCTTCCACAATGGACATATCTACAGGAACTTCTGCAAAGATCAAACGATAATGAGTAATGAGTTACAATCCAACAATGTAGACAGTGAAAGAGACTACGATCTGTATTACCTTTCGATTCAACGCGTGGGGAGTCAACACCCTGGGAAAGTGGAAGTTCTCCAACTTGACTTGTAGCTAAAGTCCTATCTCCAAATGACTTTGATGAGGAAACCTTAGTGGAAGGTGATGGAACAAGGTCTGGTAAAGACAGAGCCTTCTAGGGAGAAGCGGAACCCTTCTGAAAAGTCCAGGCAACACATTAACATATGAAGGATTGTTCATGAATGAACAAGCTTTACATGAAGAAACAGAGTCAAATACCTTTCTCTTGACGATGAGGGAATATCATCATCATCATGCAAACTTGGTGAAGCTGATGCTGACCGTTTGCGACTGGATGTATCCTTAGTTGTGTCAGTTTGAACAGAGGAAGAGCCCGATGGAGTAGGATTTGCCATGGAGCGTGTGACGCGAGCATGAGGTGACCTTGAAGGAGAAACATGACTCTTTGAGGCTGGATGAATAGCAAGAATGGGAGAAACAGAAAAAGCCCTTAGACTCTCTAGCAAGTGGAAAGCGCGGTTAACATTAGTTGTAAACAACTTGTGCTTTACCGCCGGTCAGAGTCGATCAAAAATTGGGGGAGTGACAAAAGTGGAGTTGAAAGGAGCTATAGCGAAGCCCTGGGTCAAAAAGACATTGCGGGCATCAATGGCATGTGCTTCCGTTTTGGTTATAGTATGAAAGCGATCTGTTAAGCTCTTGGAGAAACATGGAGGAATAAGCCAAGTCTGGCCAAAACCCAGTTGAAGGGCCAAAAACTGGGGAGAATATATCTCAACCCCGGCCTTGACATTTGTTCCAGTCAAAATATCATGGAACAGTTATTTCCCAATAAAAAATTGGACCCAAATGGGCAAAACAGCGCTCGCATCATTCATGGTAAAAGGAGGTTGCACGTAAATTGGAATTTGATGAGCAGGGAAGGGAAAAAAGGAAGGAATAGAATTTAAGGTGTAAAAGAACGAGAAAACCTCTATACTGGACATTTTCACAGGACTCGATTGATTAATAAATAGCTCATAACAACTAATTGAATTAGGCGGAATTGGAGAAGCACCAAGCTGTGGAAAATATGCTCTTAACCACAATTGAGCAAGCCAAAAAAGTTCACTACCAGTAGGAGAGACACCATTTCGCAGCTGGGATTGAAGCGAAGTCATGCCTCTATAAAAGGCAGCTAAGAACAATGAGCAAAGGTTCAGGGGCATACCACGTGCTACCAAATGCTCTATGGGCAAATAGAACATGGAAGGTTTCATGCTGGGCACACAAAAGATATATTTACAAAGACAGACCTGAAGGAAGGCCACACGCTCAGTATGATTGGGTTCAGTGGTAGTTTTCTTATAAAGTTCTTGCATGCTCGAATGGAATCAATGAGATTCTTGTCAAATTTTGGGGCAGCGCTAGTGACCAAAAGGGTAGGGGAGGTGGGGTCGCCCAAGGGCGGAAGGTTAACTAAAGCACCAACATCTCTTAGAGTAATGGACATTAGACCAAGAGGGAAGATAAAAATATTATACTCAGAGGACCAGAAACTTAAAACAATAGGAAAAGGCACAGGGTCATAAGTTGGGAGACGAATAGCGATTTCTAACAAATCAAAAATCTTAATGCGATAAAAAATTGCCTTGGTAGGGCCATGTTTCACCATATGTGCATGCCAAAAACGAAAAAAAAAATCAAGTTTGGGTCAAGTGCAAATACCTCTTTCCTGGATTGGCTTTAATGGAAAATGATTCAGAAAAGGAGGATATTAAGTACAGGGAAACAACTGGTCCACCGCGACTTGCCCTACAGAATCAACATCATTAAATGATTGGCCTAGGTAAAACTCGTTGAGGTTAGAGTTGGCTGATGAAAGGGAAACCGGAGATATGTACGGTCTAGTGAGAAGTTCTTGATAGTCGTCGAAACTAAGGGAGTTCTTTGAAGTCGCCATTGATCGTAAGTTTCAATTTTCTTAAGGGTATATGAGTGTAAGTGCTGGAATGGAGAAGCAAGAAGATGAACAGTAATTTTATAGAGGCGCAATATGGGTATAATGGCGCGAAGATACAAAGAATGAATATGGCATAAGATTAATAATCGATATTAATTTTGCCATATTGGGAAGGTAATTGTTGACGCATAAAAATGAGGCCCAATTAAATGGCCCAAGAAGTGAAGCCCCAGTTAAGAAATCCGAAGGACAGGCCCAAGTGAGACCATGTAAAAGGCCCAAAATAAAGTTATGTAGCGAATGTCCATCATCGCCCAAGTATACAAGACGCCCAAGCTTTGCGCGAATACAGCACTTTATGAATATTCAGGACGACGGTGCTATTATCGCCCAAGCCTGTGAAACGCCTAGGATCTGGGCAAATTCTTATCTTAAGTGACGATTACTAAGACAGATAAGGGGGCAATCTCATCATGTCCCATGATCCAGGAAATCTCGATTACAAGCAGCTTAATGGTAAAAGTAATGACAGCAATTAGAACGGTAGTTCCATGACAAGTCAGTCGTGATGAAGAACGTGGGTAGTTACATGACGACCAGCAGTTTCAGATGGTTCCACGACAACAACTGTCAGAGGGGTATAAAAGAGAAGAGAAGATATAGAAGAAAGGACCCCGAATCAAACACTCTCAAATAGAGAATATGTAATTTTCATTTCCTTTACTTTTATCGCATTTAATTTTCAACTGTTCTATGTGCTTGTGTCCCTTGAAGGCATTTCGCTTCTCGCCGATTGTAAATCTTCATCAATAAAGCACAATTTTCAAGACTTTGTCTCAAGAGGTATGTTCCTTACACAATCGTCTGAGCCATCTCTTAATTGTTAGCGAGACCCAACTTTCCGCTCGAAACACTTAGTAAAGAAACACAAGTGTAATAATTCTAATGAACTAAGTACTCGAAAATGTAGAACAAAATATAGAATGAATATTTCATTGGAATATTCCTAATTTTTGTTTGGACTCTGGTCAAATGGAAGAGTTTAACATGTGTCTCTTCAAGATGATTCACAGTTTTTTTTTTTTTTTTTTTTTGCCCTTTTACTTGCCATTGTTGATGCAATAGTTGAAATTTGATGATTTTGAGATCAAAATATGAAATGACCAAAAGGTCCCACAGGTATGTCAAGAAATTTGTGTATTAAAATACAAAAATCGTTATAAATTTTATTTGTGTTTTTCCGTTTTTTAATAGTTAATCATTGTGTATATTTTTTTGACAAAGAAACACACGAATCATATAGAGTATTTGTGACCATTTAAATCCAAACAAACTAAAAGTCTCTTCACGAATGGTAGTGACTGTTGAAATAATCATTCAAACAATAGAGATGTGTGTAAGAATGTTACAGTTGGTAATAATCAGTCATGACGTCTGTCATAAGTGACAAGTCATAGATGTCAGTCACAATTGGAAGAAGCCCGTGGAAAAAGTTAACAATTTGCAACTTCTATAAACAAAAAAAAATACTTTCACTAGTTATCCTATGCAGTAGGAATGCCAACCAGAAGATTTCAAGTTTAAAGCACCTCAAAATTGCAACTGTAAACAGGAAATTTCTCTGTTCCTAAACCATGCTCTCAGAAACAGGCGTCCAACACACAGCAGCAACACAAGGCAGCGCAACTGTAAACAGGAAATTTCATCGATCCAAACTGGAAACGAAAAACTTTAAAAAGGTAGATACTATCGTTATTTTATTGCTTATTCTTTTCGTTTTTCATAACTTGAATTTACAATTAGTTATTTCAAAGAATAAAAATCACATAACATTAGGACTCATTATTTATATCTCATTGGTTCTTATATTTTAATTCACCATATAAAATACACACTAAACCTTTGTATGGTATCAAATTTCAAAAATTAATTTTAACCACATATTTCATCTTTTTTTTTTATCAAAATATACTAAAATTTAATTTTTAATATATACCAAACAACGGCTTAGACTATTCTTTTCTTTTTGCTCTTTTATACCTTAATTTCCATGACAAATTCTACATATTTTCACATAGTTGTAATATATTATTATCAAGAGGAAAATTCTATTAATTATGTTAGGAATCTCGATCTACACTACATTATATAATGTACTCTATTGAGTTCGAATTGGACTGATTAATTTCTACTTAATTGGTTCTAATTTTTTAATTTACATACATTTTTATAGGCGAATTCTATATATTTTCACATCTAGGATTCCAAAAACATTTTCTCAAGTCTCTAAAATTTTCTGGAAACTTATGAAGAATAAAAAAGTGCTTTGAATGTAATTTATCCTTTTAAAAAATTAAATATTAATCAAATAAAATAAAATAATCAATGTTTCCACTTGTTACTTTCAACCTAATAGACATCTGAGATAACTTACCATCCCTTCCAAAAGCCATCACCCCTCGACTGAGTCTGAGTTTCTGCTGATACCGGATCAATTGGTGGTTGGCCACCACCATCTTTCATGGGGTAACCGGCCGGCGGTGGCGGAGCCATATATGGAACGCCCTGTGGCTCTGCAGGATATGCAGTGCCTGGCGGAGGATATACTCCTGTAAAAACCCACAAATTCAAACAATCGAAAACCATAAACCCTTTTTCAAACTAAAAAATATATACATACCTTGGGGCTGATTCTGGTTGTAGTTACTCATTTTTCTCACGAAAAGCTCAGAAAATGACTCAAAATAATGTAAATGCCAAAATTCTGTAAGGAGTTATATCGGGTGTGTATCTATATATATAGGATGAGGCTGGTGGAGTGGGTTAATAAATAACGTAAAGAGGCGAAGAAAACAAGGGCGGCGACACCGCGTGGAAGGGAAGGCAGAATATGGGGAAATCCAAAAGGCGGAGGCTTTAAACTTTAAAGGAAAGAAGAACGTCGAGTTCCCACTCTTTGCGTTACATTTACTATTTATTAATGGGGAATTTTCACAAGGGGAATTTTCAAAAATGTCACTAAATTTGAAAATCCAAAAAAAATTGTCATTTTCACTTTTTGTGAGCAAAAATGTCACTTTTTTGGTGCAAATTGTCCAAAATATCCTTAGTACCACCTTTTTAGGAGCATTTAATGTTTGATTTGAATGTCATTAATATTGTGATGTGATAATTTACTTTAAATATTATAAAAATTGTTTATATGTATATTATATTGAGTAATAATATTTTTCCTTAGACAAAAAAAAGATAAAAGAATTTGAAATATTAATATAACCACACATTCTTCTTCCCATTAACAAAACCTAACATTTTCTCCATCTTCTTCTTCTATTGATCAAGAACACATCACAATTGAATTCATCATCCATTTTGATAGGTTAGTCATTACAAGTAGTTTATAATTTTATCTTATAGATTACTATTTCTTAGATGTTTAAATGCAATATGATCAAATGCAATGTGAGAAATTTTTGAAACTATTATTCATTGATTTGTTTGATTTTTGAAATATTTGTGAAAGATAAAAACTACTAATATCATTTACATAAATGAAGGATTCCATATTTAATGAAGTATTGTATTGTTCATTAATGAGAAGATGTTTTTATGTGGTAGTTGAAGAATGATTTATCACCATTAATGTTAATTTCTTCAAAGGTACCAAATACATGTTTTTCAATTTCCCGACTGTTCGTACATCTGTAAAACAGTTATGTTGAAACTGTCGAACCCGACGTTTATGAACTATCGGACCCGACATTTATGAACTGTCGGGATAGACAATTTAACTGTCGAATTCGATAGTTGAAAACTGTTAACACATCGTTCATTTCACCGTTTGCTACGCCATGGATTTCAATATTCGAAAGTTCCACATTCATATTATTAGATGTAGACATATGTATTATGCTGAATTCTTACTGTTGCAATCTCAACGTTTCAGGTATGAGTAATCATTTGAGATTCATCGTATCGTATGGAGGACAGTTTGTTCATGTGGATGACGAATGGAAGTGGACAGGGGACAAAACAACTTCAATTTTAGTGCCGACAAGTATTACCCTAACCGGACTCGTGCAACAATTGAAGGACGAACTTCGTATTCTTGATCCCCGGACAGAAATTGAATTAAAGTTCAAAGTCCCGAACTTCAATATACCTCCGGCCGAAATACGCGAAGATGAAGACTTAAAATGGTACATATCGATTCATAATGAAACTGCCATATGCATTACTGTTTTGGAAGCCGAGCTCCCAAGTGTTGGCATGGGGAGGAATACAAATTGTCCAGATCGTTCGTTTGCCCTAGCGGATGTCGAACAAAATGTACAACATGAGGAGATCAATCATCATGATAGGGTATCAAACAATAATGCACCCGAAACTCCGTTTTGTGATATTGGAACTGCACCTTCAGCTGAGATGTTGGACATCCCATCTCATGGTACAGAGGCTGCTAATACTGATGACGTTGATGAGCAAATGTCTTCACATTCCAGGAGTTCGGATAGAAACGAATGGATTACAAGAGTGAATACATCCGATATTGCCGAAAGGCAAATATTCTTTAGCAAGAAAGAGTTGTACTCGAGAATTCGTGTCCTTGCTTTGCAAGACAAGTTCCAATTTAAGGTCAGTAGGTCAAGCATGAAAATGTTAACTGTTGTATGTGCTGACGATAATTGCATGTGGATGTTACGTGCTTCGTCTGTGAAAAAATCTGCAGTCTTCATGATCCGTAAATTCATCAATGTGCACACATGTACCGTAGATTTTCGTCGCAATGCACATCGACATGCCACTAGTTCAATAATTGCTGAGCATGTTTTGAGAAAATTGGACAATCCCTACCGAAAGTATGACCCTACTGATATTGCACGTGACATGGAACGTGAGTTTGGTGTCGAAATCAGTTATAGCAAAGCACGTAGGGGGAAGTTGGTTGCTTTACATTTGCTTCATGGTACACCAGAGGATAGTTTTCAAAAACTATCTTCATACTGTCACGTTTTGGGAGAGTGCAACCCAGGGACGGTTACACACATTGAAGTTGACTCTCATAATAGGTTCCATTACTTCTTCCTTGCTTTCGGTGCAAGCATTCGTGGTTACATACAGTACTTGAGGCCCGTTATTTGTGTTGACGGTAGTCACTTGAAAGGTCCATACAAAGGTACTCTTCTACTAGCAACTGCCCAAGATGCAAACAAACAGATTTATCCATTAGCATGGGGGATCGTGGATACAGAAACAAATAAATCCTGGATGTGGTTTCTGTCTAACTTGAAAGATCTTATTGGCGATTCAGAAGAACTAGTATTCGTTTCAGACAGGAAAACCAGCATTGAAAAAGCCATTTCTCACTTATTTCCATTGTCTCACCATGGTTGTTGTATGTGGCATATGGAAAAGAACTTAATACAGCGGTACAGCAACGCGAGTTCAATATTCCTATTCAAACGAGCGGCGACAACGTATCGGATCGAAGAGTTTGAAAGACTAATGGGTCAAATTCGTCGGGTAAGTGCAAGATCGTACGTGTACTTGGAGCGAGCAGGTTTTTCATTTTGGTCACGAGCATTATTCGTTGGCCAGCGGTACAACATTATGACAAACAATAACGCAGAATCTTTGAACTCATTGTTAAGACATGCCCGTTCGTTACCGATCACGTGCTTGGTCGAACACATTCGGAGTACTATGCAGAGGTGGTTTTATGAACGTCGAACCCACGCAACCGCATGTCGTACTGTACTGTCGTCGAGGATGGAGAGTGAGTTACGGACAACATTCGAAGCCGGTACTAGGCTTCGAGCTCATACATTGACAGACAGTTTAACACAGGTCGGAATATCCAATGACACGGACATGGTGGACTTTTCCGAAAATACATGCACATGTCGTCAGTTCCAGCTAAATCGTATGCCTTGTGTTCATGCAACTCGTGCTGCTTGCTTGAGAGGTACGTCATTATACGATTTGTGCTCCCCTTACTACACATCAGACTTTTGGATGGGTGCGTACAGCGAAGCAATATATCCCGTCTTGCGGGAAGTGGACTGGGTTGTTCCGACTGAAATTACAAGTACTCCTATTCTGCCACCCGTTGTGCGTCGTCCCCCAGGTAGACCACCCACACGACGCAAGCGATCCAGATGTGAGGCTGTCTCACGACTCAGAAACTGCACTCGTTGTGGTAGAGTTGGTCATAACCGGACAACATGTTCGCACCCCGCTACAACACAACCGACATAAACGTTGAACTATCGAGGGAAGACGTTCACAACTTGCATTACTAGATGACGCTATGTTCCCTTTTGTACAATTTGAAGTTATGTCTTTGTTTTCAACTTGCATTACTATGTCGACCTTACATTCTCGTTCTATTACACTCTCGTTTGTAGTACGTAGTTGCCATCTTCAGAGTCAGTAATTAAATAGTGCTTTATTTGTACATGATAATCTGACATGCTCATACATATTTTGCAAGAATATGTACAAGTAGCGAGGCTCATTTCACAACACATCCCGACACTTCATCTGTCGTTCCCGGCAGATGTTCTCAGTAGTTCTTGACAGTTGGAACAGAACAGCAATTGAATAGGTACGTACAAAACCGAAAGGAAACTGCCAACCTCCGAATTCATTACTGATCATTACATATGCGCAAAATAAAGGGATGAACACAATGTCAACATACTTCGGGCTTCATGAACAAAACGTACAAAATTTGAGCCCGTTGCCTACGACGTATTTGTAACACATCCTACCACAGCTATCAGAACGTGTTTACAATGCCATCAACGTGCATGTTCATCCACAGCAAAAGTTATTTACAATAAAACAACACTTACTACGGGATGGGATCCCATCACCGATCTACTATGCGCTGCATACGGAGCCGATATCGGCACCACTGTCGTCATCAGTACTGTCGTCGGACGATATGATAATTATTTCAGGAGCTCCAGCGATGGGGACCACGTCTTCATCATCAGTATCATCAGAGATCTCAATGGGGTTATCGAAGATATTTTGGAGCACAGTGTTAGGTGATTGTGATTCTTCGCTTGTCAATGCGTCTAGGTCGGGAAACAGAACAGGGGATGTGACTCTCCAACCATTTCTACGTACATCGTCCTCGTCATCCTACGAAATTACGATGGGGTAGTCAGGAGACGACCCGGGCATCGGCGTCGGCATGTTGAATAGCTCAGTGTCGTTGCTCGCAGTGGAGGAAGCCATAGGTTGCAAATCTCCCAGGAAACTGAAATGGTTTCTGTCAATTGCCTTTGCATGAAAATCTTTTCAAGAGTAACTTGCATGAGAGGTTGATAGGTTATTTATACTGGTTTAGGTGATACAACATTTATGATGTAAGTAGTTGCCAACCACCTAATTCAATATGTCAAACTTAAATGTGATGGTCAATTGGTGTGATGTTGCCAGTCATTGAGGTGTACGTATTTTCAGATTTTTACAATTGACACATAATTTGTTAACATTAACCAGGCACATTTACATACCTAGTTTCTTTGAATTTAATTATTTTTAAGTAATAAGATATTATTCTCGCCGTCATTACTTTGAAAAATGTGCCTGGAAACATAACAACTTATTCTATCAACATTACAAAACAACACGTTCGACATAAATTTAGCACGCTTAAAATTGAACAACTTAAATAAACAATAGCGTTGGTGAGACCAAAATTGAACAACTTAGAGCAAGACCAAGCTTGTACCTATCAGCCCGTGGGGTCGTTGAACGAGCACATGTCTTTTCAAGCTGTGCACAAGAAATCTTGTCCAAAGACTTGAAATACTTGTCCTTCAATCTGCTTTTTTCCAGGACTCGATGGAACCGATCATCGTCCGGAGAGACACCACAATGTAGACCCGTGACCAACGCATACTCTTGCAATCCAAACCGAAGGTAGTGACCTTGGACGTTGAACCACAACTCATGCTTCTTCTCTGTATGTATGTTTTTGAACACAAACTGTTGTAGGAGTTGAGCGGAGAATTGGATGTCCGCAACGTCAGCCAGGAAGCCGAGGGAAGACGCACGAAAATCTTGTCGCTGGGGCTCATCAAAAATTTCCAACACCTTCGACATGTACTTCAGGTTGCTGCGTTGGGAAATTCGTGCAGACAACCGTGCGTCTTCCGGAACCAGATAGTTAAAATTCATACTCCCTGCAGTGTATGAAAAATAAAGATCAGGGTCAGTGTTTTCATATCCATACAATACGCAATGTAACGAAATTAAACTTCCCCGTCATTTAAAACGATATCATCATTTAAAGAATTGAGGTGCACAATAAATAGAACATTGTAATGGAAAATAATTTCAATTTGTGAGGATAATTTTCAATCTGTCGAGAATTACTGAGGTGAACTGTCGGGAACAATAGTTGAACTGTCGTTCCCGACAGTTCACGTCGAGAAACTGAGGTGAACTGTCGGGAACAACAGTTGACATCAGAAATCCCGACACTTCACCTTAGTAATTGATGATACCGGCAAGGCAATAACAACAATCATTTCGCATACAAGGCAACAAAAATAATTTACGATGCCGGCAAGGCAATAACAACGAAAATAAGTCATGATGCCGACGACGCAATAACAACAATCATTGTGCCGACAAGACAACAAAAATAACTCATGATGCCGGCAAGGCAATAACAACAAAAATAATTCATGAGAAGCCGGCAAGGCAATAACAACAATCATTGTGCCGACAAGGCAATAACATCAAAAATAATTCATGAGATAGATTTTGAATAATGTCTATGTAATTTTGAATAATATTTCTCTCTAATTTTGAATAATATTTCTCTCTAATTTTCTGGTAATACACGGCTGTATATATAGCCAAGTTAGATAGATATTACAAGATATTTTCTACCTACTATCTATCAACTTACACTCCTAGTCTTACACAAACATTACGTAACATCCCACCAGGGACGGATCCAGGATTTTTTGTAGGGGGGCTGACACTTAACAAAGCCAATGTAATAAAATGTACCCGTACTAAATTTCCTATAAAATTATTGTAAATTATATTGTAAATGTATCCTATTCTCTTTTTCATCATCCTTTTACCATTTCTTGCTTAAAATAAAATGTCTCCCCTTGATCAGATAGTTCTACTGGCTTACAAGGAACCTGAACCTTGAATATTTTCATGTTCCATGACGTTAAAGGAGTTCTTATCAGTTTGAAGCCAAAATCATGTTCTTTCTCATCACAAACTCCCTCCCCCATCCAAATTTCTGGCATTGAAAGGTTTACATATAAATGTTGCCTATGTGTATTTATTTTCATTTTTTATTAAAAATTATATTTTCCAGATCAGTATGACTTACTACTAAGTACTAACACTTTACAAACATATGCAGGCGGTGAAAACTAACGAGGGAGAAAGAGAATGAAACCATACCAGTCACCGGAACAGTGAGGAAAATCGAAAAAATCAAGCTCGCACCAGCTGCCGGCAGCCCCGCGCCGTCACGTATTGAACTGTCAAAAATTCAACTTGAGAAAATAGACAAATATTAAAAACTAACTAAAAACACATATGGACTAGCAAGTGAAAACAAGATTATTTACAGTTTGACCCCCATAAAAGTTTAACACTATTATCCACGTCTTTTGTTATAAGACGGATCGAACCATGTAAATGATAACATGCATGTCAAATATTTTCTTTCCACAAGTCAGTCATGGTAATGGTGGAAGCTTGACCATTAAAAACACATATATGTCAAGCATGTAGTAAAGACTTCCACCTAATGCACAAGAGACACAACGTGACATCGCATGGGCATGCCAATATTGCCACGTGACATCGAAAGACGGACAATTTCTAATTATATTATAGAATTCTTTAAAACAACTTATACAAGCAACTTAAACATGCATTACTAATTTCATTTTTATACATTCGATAAAGAGTTTATTTGATACATGAATCCAGATCCATTCCATTAGTTACAAACTTTGTCCTCATTGCCCAAGATAAGCCAAATTCATAGCAAAAATATCTGAAAACGATTGTGTTCATTATTTGCATTTTGTATCATCATCAAAAAGAACACAAAAGTGAAGAAGAAATAAGAAAACTCAAATCCATAGCAGAAACCACAAAACCCATTCATTAACAATCAAAATCAAACTAACCCATGTAACATTCTTATTGCGGCTCAACATATTGAATCAGTATAACAACAAAATAAGTGTAATGCTAATCTAAAATCCCAGAAAACCATTTATCAGAGATATTACTTCACAACAAACCGAGATGGGTTTTGCCAAAATATAAACGTGCATAAGAAATTACAAGAAATTAGGGAATGATAAGCCAGGAGTGAGGTTACCTGTGCAAGGCCGGTCCTGAGAATTTAGAGGCCCTACACGACTAATTATTATGAGGCCCTTCAAAATAATCATATTTTTATTATGAGAGTAACTAAAATGTCGTTAGGTGACTAGTTTAATCTTAAATTAAACAAATTTGGAAAGACAAAAAAATAAGGAGTAGGATAAAAAAAAACCATCATATTAGCAAGAAACAAGCATAAATATATACCCGATAAGCAAAAAGAAAAATCTACAAAAAATAACTTACTAGAACATTGGATCAATCAAACCATGCAAAACTCGAGGAGAGAGAGCTAGTATTAATATGACATATACGCCACATCAACCATGTATAAAAAGACAACAAACTACGAAAGCATATATCAAAGGAATGCGAGAGAGAAAGGCACGAAAGAAACAGAACATTTAATATAAACATTCAAAAAAGAAAATGAGCACGTTCATTATTACCACAATCCTTTACGGAAGTTGGAAGCAAGCTATTTATGCATCAAGATGATATGAATCAACCAAATATCATTTCAAGCATGCTTTACTACAACATACATACATATATTAGTTTCTCAACCCATAATGTGTAACTTTTTATATTTTCAGCAATAGTACTTCATTCTTGTACCTCTAAGCATGCCTCTACATAATTCACTAGTAATAATATTCGTTTAAGTGTCATTTTCTATTTAGTACATATTTACAATTTTATATTAATTTGTTGAATAGGTGGGTTTTATATAAGTACAGTTCTTAGGTGCTGATAATTGTGTCATTAAAACGTAAAAGATAAAGAAATGATATAACAAATAGTTATTAAAGAAGTCATAGTTAAGAACTATACCCTTGTGAAAGTCCAAAGTTCGATTTTTTTTCTTTTCATCCATCGGAGGCCAATCTTTAATTTTAGCTAGTACGTGTTCTCCTACCCTGGCTCCAATTATATTTACAAATTTATCAGAGTTCTTGCCCACTACTTTGCCCAAATTTATCATTGTGTAATCTCACCCCCACTTAGTATGTTAACCCTTAAAAGATTAGGACAACTTAGTACAAGTATAAACACAATAGTCAATAATATTCAAATCAATCCACAGTTCAAATTCCAAAACCACGACAAATTAACTAGAAATATCACCAGACAATTACATTATTCAACCTGATAACATTATTGTCATTATTTGATACATGAATCTAGATCCATTCCATTAGTTACAATCTTCGTCCTCATTATCCAAGACAAGCCAAATTCATAGCAAAAATATCTAAAAATGATCGTATTCATTATTTGCATTTTGTATCCTCGTCGAGGAGAGCACAAAGGTGAAGAAGAAACAAGAAAACCCAAATCCATAGCAGAAACCACAAAACTCATTCATTAACAATCAAAATCAAAGTAGCCCATGTAACATTCTTATTACAGCTCAATTTATTGAATCAATGTAACAACAAAATAAGTGTAATGCTAATCTAAAATCTCGAGAATTTTGAGGTCCTAAGCGACTAATTTTTATGGTGCCTTTAAATATAATTATTTTACTAGCGTAGCAACTCACAATAAGACATTTACTATTATCAAAATCTACTTGTTCATATATACAATTAATCTAAATTTACAGTTGATTTTTTTAGAGTCTTCATTATATACATTCAAAATTAATGACTTTAATTTTAATTCACTCGTGAATTCAAGTAGTCTTGGAGGACAATTCTTAATATGGCTAAGGTTTTTACAGCTTGGAGAGAAAATGGAATTTCAATTTCAACTTTATATACGACATCTATGGATTGTTATGCTTTGAACTTTACTTTATTTACATTCCTTCTATAACTGGATTGAAGTACAAAACATTTAGAACTTTCATGGATGCACAATTGCACATTATTTATGTTTTAAGAGAAAACAATGTGAAAAAAGGTGCCAGAATATTAACAATTCGTCAACTCCGTATATATACGTATACAATGTCAAAATTAAATGC
This sequence comes from Fraxinus excelsior, assembly GCA_019097785.1. Taxonomy (NCBI): domain Eukaryota; kingdom Viridiplantae; phylum Streptophyta; class Magnoliopsida; order Lamiales; family Oleaceae; genus Fraxinus; species Fraxinus excelsior. The sequence goes on along the minus strand of CM032637.1, from coordinate 11,292,388 downwards.
TAAATGAAGCTCAATCTGAGTAGAAAAACTAAGACTAAAACAAAATAAATCAAACAATTAAATAAATGTACTTGATAACTACTAAAAAAATGTCAAATTCAAAATTTGAAGATTAATACTCTAATATGTACAGACCAAATACAATGGTAATCATTAATCTCTGCTAGAATGATAAATTTGATGATTGAGCATACTTTTTATTTAATTTTCCCCCCAAAATTTAATCTACAAAATATAAGCAAACAGAAACCTAATAAACTAATTTTATTTCCTTACATCTCGAAAAATTAACATCATGAATAAATATAAATTGAAAAAGGAAAGGGAAGACAAAGAAAACGAACCTTCAATTGTAATCACGATTTCTGCAAATTGAATGAACTATTGATTATTAAAAGTGGATGCTCACTGACAGAATAGCTTATCTAAATTCAATAAATCAAAGTCTCTCATTCTCTTTCGCCTTCTTCTAGCCCTAGGTAAAACAAATGACTTTTTTTGATTTATTGGGTGCTTTTGGGCCAGATTTTTTCGAGGCCCTTAAATTAATGATTGCCTAGTCTACCTTGGGCCAGGGCCGGCCTGGTTTTCGAATTGATCGTCGACGGCAAGGTGGTTTCCAACACTTTGAATGTGAGGGGAGCTCCTTGAAGGAGTTGGGTTCTTCTCGTCTGGGCGGTGAGTGGAGTGATAATGTCTTCCCGTTTTCGTCCATTTCATCTTCTTTTTGATTATTTTTTATGTTTTTTTTACTCCAAATGTACTATATTATGACATTTTGTACAAAATTTAAATATAGTCAAATCTCAATTAATGCTAGACATGTAAGGTATTTAAATTATGCAGAAGGGTAAAAATGTCCAAAATTAACAATTTTGAAAAGATTTAAAAAAAGTGACATTTTTGTAAATGTAAAGCAAAAAATTGACATATAGTGCAATTTCCTCTTTTCATAAATGTCACCAAATTTGAAAATCTTAAAAAAATTGTCATTTTCACTTTATTTGAGCAAAAATGTCACTTTTTTGCTTCAAAATGTCCAAATTACCCTTAATAGCACTTTTTGAGGAGCATTTAATGCTTGATGAGTTTGATTTGAATGCAATTAATATGATGATGTGATTATTTACTTTAAATATTATAAAAAAAAATTATATGTATATTATAATTGAATAAATTGAGTTTTCTTTAAAAGAAAAAAGATTAAAGAATTTGAAATATTAACCTCATCACACACTCTTCTTCCCAATTCACAAACCCTAACATCTTCTCCATCTTCTTTATTCTTTGATCAAGAAAACATTACTAGTGAATTCATCATCCATTTTGAGAGGTTAGTCATTACAAATTGTTAATAATTTTATCTTTATATATTATTATTTCTTCGATGTAAATATAATATGATAAAATTCAATGGAAGAAATTCTTGAAACTATTATTCATTTATTTGTTTGGTTTTTGAAATGTTTGTGGAGGATAAAAAAACTAATCTCATGTACAAAAATGAAGGATTTTTCATATTTAATGCAGCATTGAATTATTTATTAATGAGAAGATGTTTTCATGTGGTAGTTGAGAATTGATTATCACCATTATTATTTTCAAGTTTCCAGACAGTTTTTGCAGTTCATCTATGTAATAGTTCTGTTGATCTGTCGAACCCGAGATTTATGAACTGTCGGGAAAGACAATTTAACTGTCGAATTCGATAGATGCAAATTGTTAACATATACTTGATTTCACCTTATGTCACTCTATGAATTTCAATATTCGAAAGTTCCACATTCATATTATCAAATGTAAACATATTTATTGTGTGGCACATTCTTACCATTGCATTCTAATGTTTCAGGTATGAGTAATCATTTAAGATTCATCGTGTTGTATGTGGGACAATTTGTTAATCTGAATGACGATGCGGTCGAGCTGATCATAATCGGACAACATGTTACCAACCCGTTGTAACACAACCGCTGTAAAAAGGCTCTATCTCCAGAAGTCGTTGATGTAGTATGTTAAATGCAATTCATAATGGCATTGTACATTATGAACATGTCATCATTTTATACTCATTATGGTTTGCATGTCCTTCGTACTCTTTATGTTCGCATGTTATTGTTTTCAACTTGCATTATTAATATTTCGAACTTACTTAACGACTCAACATCCATTATAGTTTGTTCAAATTGGTAGACATTATAATACGTTCACACCTAAAATATGGATTCATCGAGATTACAACAGAATTCATTCGACACTTCATCTGTAGTTCCCGACAGTTTCCTTCAGTCGTTCGCGATAGTTGGGACGACTACAAAATGTAACTAACACATCATTACCCGACAGTTCAAATGTCGTTCTCGACAGATAGTCTCTGTCGTTCTCGACAGTTGGGATGGACTACAAACTGAATTACACATACGACCATCCTAACCAAATGTGACTACAAAAGAGGCATTTATTCATTTATACACAACTAAGTGCTACTTACTCGGACCTCATTCGTTGTCGACGGTTGAACTTTCTCCCTCACTATCGTCATCGGAATTATCGGAGCTTATGACAATAATGTCTTGAGGTGCAACGTTGGCCCACCATTCATCCTCATCGGACGAATCTTCATACCACATCTTGTCATCGAATATGTCATCGAGCACATTGTTCGGTGATAGCAATGCTTCATCGTTTTATACTCATCATGGTTTGCATGTCCTTCTTACTCTTTATGTTCGCATGTTATCATTTTCAACTTGCATTAATATTTTGAACTTATTTAACCATTCGACATCCATTATAGTTTGTAGGCGGTAGTACACATTATAATACGTTCACAACTAAAATATGAATTCATCGAGATTACAACTGACAAATCATTCGACACTTCATCTGTAGTTCTCGACCGTTTCCTTCAGTCGTTCGCGACAGTTGGGACGACTACAAAATGAAACTAACAAATCAAAACCCGACAGTTCATATGTCGTTCCCAACAGATTGTCTCTGTCGTTCTCGACGTTGGGACATGGTACAAAATGTAAATACACATGAAAATCCGACAATTCAAATGTCGTTCCCTACAGATTGTCTCTGTCGTTCTCGACAGTTGACACAGACTACAAACTGAATTACACATACGACCATCCCAGACAAAGTAACTACAAAAGAGACATTTATACACAACCAAGTACAACTTCATCGACCTCGTTCGTTGTCGACGGTTGAACTTTCTCCTGCACTGTCGTCATCGAAATCATCCGAGCTTATGACAATAGTCTCTTGAGGTGCAACGTTCGCCCACTATTCATCCTCATCGAACGGTTCGTTGCGTCCTACGGACAAAGACATTAGTAGTATGAAAATGCGTTTGGTGAAACTATTGTTCTACCTGAAATTAAATACAGCTTGACAAAGCTTATGAGGTTTTTCAAGTCTAAGAAACTCGTTGATGCTTCTATTTATAATCCACTTTGAAGATTTGGAAGTATGGGTATTTATTACTCAACCACCTAATCACATATAGAACTTAATTTGACAACCAATTGGTGTGATAATTTAAGATGTAATTGTACCATTTTGAATTTGACTTTGTACATAATTTATGAGATTGTAAAAGTCACTACTACATACTATTTTTCTCCTCACAATATGTTGCATGTCCTTGTTGGCAATCAACTACCATTAAGACCTTGGAGTAAAAGTGCTAACACAGCTTTCCATTGGACTTATAAAACTTTGCATGGCACAATTAATATTACTTGGGTTTGCACCATTGGAAGTTGTTTTAGTATGTTTGCAGCCTGAAAGATCAATTTTAATATAACCAAAACTTTCATTGGAAGCTTGTGTGTGTGTGTGTAATATTAAAAGGTGCAATATAATTGAGATATTGCAGCTAAGTGAAAGAAAATGAGATGAGACAATTGTAACGTTGCTAACTTAAAATAATGTTCACCGAGACAAAATGTTGGCATCACTACAAAGCAATCGTAACACAGAATATAAAAATTGTCTTCCTTTTACAGGATTACGAATCCAAATTTAGTTATCCAAATCGAACTGAATTTATTGAAACAACATTTTCAGCCTGAAGAATTGCTATGGGTAGTGAAAGACCACCACATCAATACAAAAGACCACTATAATTAGATAGCGGGGCAACAAAACCTCTGCGATGTTGTATAGGTCAATGGCCAGTCCCAAGTTAAGCACGACTCGAATACCCTGAGAGAGATTATTAAACAGTCAGTTATGAATAGAAAGTAGAATCTACAAATTAATTTTTATTTCATGCACAGATTGAATACCAGCATCATTTTTAAACCTACAAATTATTAAATGTCTTAAGCTATAACCTAGTTCAGTGTGGACCAAAGGGACACACAAATTTACTTGTTCAAATGGCAACATATATTGCATACACGTTGTCACCTAACGTAGGTTGTAAACGGAATAATACGAACATCATATAAGTTCACACAATTGCATATCAACATTGGTATGAAAATCATAATACCTGAAACAATATATTTAGATTGACGAAAAGAAATGAAAAACATGTGGTGCACAATTATATCGTACATGATATTGCGGATCACAAATATTATGCTCCGATCAACCAACGTTCCACTTGTAGAACTGTCAAGTGTCGAGAAAACTGACACAATCTTTCGGATCTCGACGGTTCATATGTTATTATTCTCCTATCTGCTGAGAATTACTGCGATGAACTGTCTGGAACAACAGTTCATGGCGATGAACTTTTCAAAAGGAAATCACCTCTTAGTTCACACATCGCTTTATCATTTCTGACAAGCTTAGCTTAGTTTCAAAAAACATACATGGATATTTAAGGACAACAAACGAACTTCATAATGTACGTTACTGGATGCAAGAAAACTATGCAAGTGTACATACAGAAAATGAATGCCAATTATAATGCAGAATTTCTTATCCTCTGAACTGGTAGGAGGGAACAAGCAACGTAACAAACAACAGAAAACTTTCCCATTGATGCCGACTTTGATGGGGAAGGAAAATTACAACAACTATATAAGAGAACCTACATCAAGTAACGATTTTAAGGACTCTGTATGGAGTGCAACATCTCTTACTTCAATGAAAATTCAATTTTAACCCCTCGTCTCATGATATTATGTGGCACTTTATGTGCACTGAAATTTCGATATGATTAAAAAAAAAAAAAAAAAAACTACCAACAGAATATATAGTAATCAATTTTCTTACCTCTGTAATTCACAAAGAATCAGCATACATTGAAATTAAGATTTAAAATTTCAGTAATTAACTAAAAAAACCCATCAAGAATAGAAGAAATTGATCACATATGATTACAAGAAATTAAATCCCAATTAATCACTAATTGACTATATCGAAAAAACCATCAAGCATAGAAGTCAAAAATTGATCACACTTGATTTCAAGAAATAAAATCACAACAAAGATTTACATAATTGATAATCAAAGATAATTTTTAAGTGAATCTGAGCATCAAATATAGAAACTGAGCTAATTTCTCTACCAATTTCCAATAGACATGGTCTATGTCCACTAATAACTGAAACAACAATATAATACACCATTCCTTTCACCCTGCATTTTCAAAATACTAACCCAAAAAGTCTCAGCTTTTTACATAGGACGTTCATGAATTTTTTTTTACCTTTCTTTACCCTCATTTGCTCTAAAATTTTACTCATTGAATTAGAATTTAAAGTAAATATAAAATAAAATAACATTAATCAATTCCCAAAGCCAAATCATATGCCCGTAGAGACTATTAAAAACAAGATATTTCACTACTATAAGTTCAATATAAATCAATTCTTATTTAAAACATAGTACAACGGAAATATAGAAACTACCACTTTCTCGGAATCACCAAATGGAGAACAAAGAAAAGGGAACTTAAAATGCATTATACCCATGGTTGGAGACTTGATGTGCAGAAGATTTTCGTTTGGATGGACCGATGGAGCAAGAAAATGGATGGGACTCAGATTTTTAAAAATTCCAGAAATAGGTACTTTGGGTACTCAAGAAAATGGATGTCACATAGCATTCATAATTCGAAAATACTTACCAGTTCAAAAATTTGAAAGTTTGGAGATGGAGAGAGTCAGAGGAATCGTCGTTTCGTTGGCCCGTTGCTGTGGACTGTGGTGTGTTCTCACCTCTCATTCTCCCAGGTAAGTCATACGTGTTGAAAAGGAAGAAAATTGGATTAGAATTTGGTTTGGGTTTGGGGGTTTGGGTTTGGTACATATTTCTCATCCATTGTCAAATCTCATTTAATGAAGGTATGTTAGGCATTTTATTTATCTAGAAGGGCAAAAATGTCCAAAATTGACAATTTTGCAAATACCTTTAAAAAGTGACATTTTTGTAAATATAAAGCCAAAAATTGACACTTAGTGCAATTTCCTCTTTAAATATTAATTAGAGAATCAAATTCAAAGGGGTTATTTGGTGTACTTTGTTGACTTTATCTATTTTTAATCAAATTCAGAGTTCCCACTCGATGCACGTGTTATAGTTTAATTGAGTATTTAATAGCGTAGAGTGAAAAAGCAAAATTATCCTTTCTATGTTTATCAAAATGAGGGTATATGAAGCCAAAATGAGGGGCTAAAATGATTTCTTTCAAAAACTCATTATAATTTCATTAAATTGAAAATAACAACGAAGGCATAAATGTGAATTCTTTCAACATCTTCAACATAATAAAATATTACGTTATTTAAATAAAAAAGTATGATCAGAACACAGATTTATGACTCCTATTAGGGATTGAAAGCAACCCTTCGTCGAGTCAAACATGTATGCCTAATCGTCACCAAATGTGGTTTTCTTCGCTGCACCTGTGAACATTAGTTTGAAAATTGTTAGGCATAACACCAAATTTTACACAAATAAATAACTTTGTTACCAAATAAGACATTTGTATCATATACGAGGTTGATATGCAAAAGCTAAGAAATTTAAATATTTTTCCACAACTCCAATTAAAAATGCTATTAGTTATTTATTGCAAAATGATGGTTAGACCTAATTTTTTAAATTTTTAGGTAATGAAGCATATAAATCATAGAGAAAGTTGAAAATTTTTACAATCATAATCATATTAATATAGCGAGTTGAATTAAATTACGATATTAAAATTATTATTTTGGAAAAAAGAGTCAACTCCTTTCTACCAAGAAAATCAGCATCAACTCACTTCAAATATTCTGACTATATGGAATAATGTATTCATCTAGAGTGACGATTGTTTCCCGGCTATGTGCTAGAGAGGCTATTGTACAATGAAATCAGAAATCAATTTTCTTCATTAGACAATGTGGCAGCGACCTCACTGCCACACAAACTGATGATGATTCGTCTAGATGAGTAGAGTTACTTGAGGCGATAATATACATTGATAAGCATACAAAAGTATACATAATTTTGTAACTTCAAGAAATATTAAAGAAAAATATTTAGTGCAGGTGAAGTGTATATTGTCAAGAGTCCATAGAATGGAACAGGAAGTACATACCAGCAGCAACACATGCTTGGCTTCCCAGGAGTTCGACGTCCTCTTCCTGCACTTCCAAAGCAACCACCACCACTGTGGCGACGTCCACGTCGGCGTCGAAAACGACTACCACTGTCCTGTCCACCAGTCCTGCCACTACCAACACTATTACCTCTTGGCTTAGCCTCTTCCACTAACAAGGAACTCTCCCTGAATTCAGATCCATCAAGTTCCAGAGCTTTGTTGAAGGCATCACTCTCGTTAAAATCAATATATGCTATCCTGTGACAGGAATCATAATGAATTGGTCATCGGAAAAAAAATGTAGAATAGAAGGCACGAGTCTCAAAGTCTGTTGTGTTGTTATTAACTAACTAACAGAGATCTGATATTTTAATGTATAACACTTCAATTGAACTCAAACAGTAACAAACTACAAACCCTTTAACACCACCATCTTGATCTTTTGGAATGGAAACTCTTGTCATTTCACCGCAGGAACCAAAATGATTTTCTGGAGCATTCCTAACGTGCAATTCAGATGTTCAGATTCAGCAAAAAAATTCACCAACAGAGGATATTAAAAAAAAATTAATCTCACATAATGGAGAAATAAAATGTATGTGCTACACAAGCCTTGCTTTCACCAGCATATTTATCAAAACCGCGAACAAATATTGTTTGCCCTTGAGGAGTTCTCCCCCCTTCTGGTATGAGTTCTTGTTGCTACTAATCTGGTGAAGAGATTGAACTAAATATGCTTAAACATGACAAATGCCGATTAACAAAATACAAAGTGGATTTGATGATTGAAAGGCAAGATAAAATGTCCACGCCAATTGATATTATAAAGAACTTATTTTATTGGTTACAACCAATCCATTATATTAACATAGAAGAATTATAAATATTTACACGAGGATTTGAATCTTTAAAACATAGTTGTCCTAGCGTACATGTAGTTCAATTAAATATGGTTCCAATTAAAAAAATGATCTATAGTTCTGTAACAGATATCAATTTGAACATGATCTTAGGAAATTTGTCGATTTCACATCAACAAATTTTGGAAGTTTTATATATTACTGCATATCTAATTCGCACACTACTTAACATCAGAAAAACAAAAACAAAAAAAAATCAAGAAAGAAATTCAGAATTTGGAAACACGCAAAAATATTAAAAGAGAGTTTTTGCATACACAGAGAGAGAATAATAGATACCTGCACCGGAATCAACTGGATCGCCACAATTTGTTAGCATAGAAGGGTTAAAGTCGGGCGTTTATTTGAGTTTAATACTTATGGGATCTTGTGGGTTGCTGTGTTCGAACAAGGATGTAAGGTTCTTGCAGCCATTTGAGGAATCGGCATGGATAAGCTGATGGGTTTTTGGAGTGTGAAATAGAGGAATGGGTGTGATGTATTTTGAAGTTAAACTAAGAAAAATTTGGAAAATAATCGGCTTTATGTGCTGATTGTTCTTATTTTTTTTGAGTCATAGCTCAACTTTGATAGTTTGTTCGAGAAATCATCACACATGGAAGGGGACATGGATGTGCACCCTCAAATCCATATACAATAACCTATGGTGATTACGACATATTTTTTTCTTCAAAGAAATGGAGAATGGTGAAGCAAAGTCATCAAATCATTCTTATCATAGAAGGATACTAAGTAATATGATAGAAGGATGGACCACAGGTGACTTCATGTAAAAATAGTGCGTTGAAGAAGGAAAAAGTAAATAGAAACCTGTAAATAAGGCTGAGAAGGTAATGGCCATCAGCCTCATTTGGAACCTGCAATTATGAGAAACTAACTATGACCACTCTACTTCAACAAAGGAACACATTAACTGATGATTATTATAGGCAAAAGAAGAGTGGTAAACAGTATTACATAGTTCAAAACTGGAATGAAGGCAATAAAACAAATATTAAAGAAGTTCATACATGCCATAAAACTAATGTCAAAGAACAATGAAATATGGTATATGGTATACCTCTGCAGAGGACTCATTAGGGGGGGCGGCGTAATGCTACTTCAGCTTCATTCAGAAGATCCATCTGATAGCATGATAGTGCAAACAAGTAGTGATATTGAGCCATATGTGTTCCTTGAAATAAGTAAAGACAGAGATAAGCAAAATAAAAGTGAATGTCACTTCAAGCAAGCAGAGAAATAACATAAAAAATCAAATTCCAGGGAAGATGCTTAGACAACAGAAGAGTGCTTCTTTTGGGTGAAACCAAGTGGTTTGATCCAGTTAGAAAAAAAAAGATCATGTCACAACATACCCTTCAAAATGTAGTATGCACTATGTGACTGATTGTTTTGCAAGTAACAGCTGGCAAGCAGCTGCAAATTTGTCTGCATTAAACATGGCACTTCAATAAGGAGACAAAGCTATGATAGTCAAATTTAGTTTACGCCATCAATCTTTACAATAAATTACTAAACTAAAATAATATAAGCACAAACTCATAGACAAATAGATTGAATATCACAATATCTAATATACTATGAAGCATTAACATTTACTTTGTAAACGGCATTAACAGGACATCGTCCATCTTTCTCATATCACAAAATGTTAAAGCTAAGGTAATTTTCTTTATTAAACATATGATTCTACCCCCATTAACTACATAGCTTCTACACCCATAACGAGCATGAAAATCCCAAATATTTTTAAAGTGGAATTAAAACTAAGATATGCCTTGAAGTCTACACTACTTATTTAAATGATGCTTATTTATCAACTTTTGGGCTCTTCAATCAATATCATCGATATACGGCGTTACAAATTTCATATAGATGTCTGAGATTCCAATAATTTCCAATTGAAAGCACTAAAAGTTTAGAGAATACACTTAATTCTCTTTTATTTCAACAATTTATTTACACTCGTGAACATTTGTCAGTAAAATATTTCCTCGAGTCATTCCGCAAAACCTAGAATTTAGCAGAAGATAAATTTGTAATCAATACGATGTAACATCATAAATACTTGTATAAAACTGAAGCAGAAGCATATTACAGCGAAAAAATCGTCATTTTACATAATTATTTTAAAGATTCTATGTTAAAAGTGAATACCTCGGAGGGGAACTCGGTGCATTATCAGGTTACAGAAATTTCTCGTGTTCATAAATGTATCAAAGAGGCCATGTCCAAGAGTAAGAGAGAAGGGAAAACAAAAAATACTTACAAACAATGCAAAGAGCTGTATCTTAGGGTTTTTACTTCCCAATCTTTTCTTGAGTATCTTTAGTGCACCGTTTCCTTGCCTGTGATTTTAATTTCACGAGACCAAGAAAAATAACATCATGTACTTCAGCCTTTGAAATAGAACATTAAGGAAAACTACAAATAACAAATGAGAACATGTCTATATATATAAAAAAGATATTGTATGAGAACGAGATAAATCTCAGCAGTAGAAATGCTATACTATTAGTTCTAATAAGTGTTCAGTTTCATGCTGTATATTTATCCTTCAAAATTTCGAGCATCTAGATCAGATCATGGGTTGTACGTGCACGTTTACATGCACTATTGTCCCTAACGATCCCATTACACATAACATTGTGTCAACCACATCAATTATAATAGTTTCACACCTTTCAGAAGTCCAAATTCTACACTTGGAACAAAAAAATTTGTTAGGGAAAAGAAAACTTCATTGGAGCATGATACACACATTTCCTTATTTAATTATGAAAATATCTATTAATACTTAAGTGAGATGGATCCACGTGTTATTATTCATTGATCCTACCTAAAATCACATTCTGGCTACTTAATCCTCCATTTATAACGCATGGAAGGGATCAACTATTGCCAAAACTTGTCAAGGGAGAAAAACGAGTAGATGGCTCTTAAATGCTTAAAATCAATCTTCAAATTATCACCACTGAAAATCTATTATGTAGAGCTTGTATGGTTAAGCTTAAAAAAGTTCACTTATAAGTCTATTTGTAAGTAAACAAATATAAAATAAGTACAAAGTTTAATGGAGCAAAATTGAAAATAAGTATGTAATAAGGTAAGAGTTTATTTTGAGCCAATTAAATTTTGTTTAATTAAAAATGAGAAAAAGGGAGCTTACCCAAACATGTTGAGGAAAAAAAGTCGCTGATAACCTTAGCCAACCGTGCTCATGGTATTTAAATAAAATTTTAGGTCACATATGAAAAATTCTCTAGTAGCGAAAAAGTCTTCCGTGGTATAAACACGACCCTAACATTGAATATGCTAATAAAACTGCAAAATCAGTGATGTGAATAGAGACTAAAAAAAAAAAGAGCCACAAAGGACAAATACACAAATCTATTCGAGTAAAAGTTACACTAAAAAATAAATATGCATTTGGAAAAGGAAAAGTAATGAAATAATACCCATAATCTATATTGATGACGTCACATAGCTCTAAGTTCACTGCCCAGTTGGTTTTTCTTTTGGCTATAGTTGGATTTTGTCTGGGTGTGGGATTTTGGTTGGATGGTTTTTTTTTTGTGAGAGAAAAAAATGATACATTATGATGATTGAGGGTACAAGAAATACTTATTAAAACAAATATCAGTTGCAAGTTTCCGTCTGTATATGGTTATTCTCTCTGTGTCGACTGTTTCTAACGGATAATTCAAAATGAAACACTATAAATTTGAGTATGAATAGTATGCAATTTGGTCTGCAAAAAAAAAAAAAATATATTTTGTTAGATTAAAATAGTATTAGAAATGCGCAATTAAATGAAATAGGATGATTGTGAATAGTATTTAAGTATTTACCCATTGTTGGCACAAGATAAATAAGGTATGATGTCAAATTTGAGGTTTTTTGGGCCGCGGATGCTGAGATCCCATCGAGCAGAGAGAAATGTTGGAGTGGATAATAATGCATCAACATAAGTATATACTATGTGTGCATCTGCTAACATTTCATGGTCTGTATGCTCATTGTTGCTACAATCATAGATTTGGAATTTCCATTCGCGTAGATTAACAACATAGAGATACCAAGTATTAGTTGAATGGGAAAATGGAATCAATATATAGTTGCATTGTGGTCATGGACGACCAGCAGTTGGTAGGTTGCCATTTAGATATTCATTAAAGCGAGTCAAGGTCAAAGGTTCAACAAGTTGTGGATTTACTGCCCATACACGATGACGAACACATTCTGCTGCGAATTCAAAGTCCATGATTGCATATTCTTTAGAGACAAGGGTGCAACCATCATTGATTAATTGTCTGAGTAATTTCAGTTCTATATCGACAATCTAATACAATAAATAAATGTAAGTTAGATGTGTTTAGTATGGAAAAAATTATATTAAATTATCTTTGACTAACCGCAATACTGATATCTTTTGTTTGATCCATCAAATTTCTCAATGTCTCTCTTGTATACATGTTACTGTTGCCAACTTCCCAAATTGCACTGCATAATATAATTTCAATGAGGATGAAATAAATTAACTATAAAGCAAAAGAATGATGTTGATATAGTAATAATTAATTTCTTACTCGGATGTATGACGTGGTATCCAATCTCTGAGTATTCTATAGTCGTCCATATGATAGTCTTCTAAGGGATAGCGTGGAGGTTCTGTGGTTTTCTGTTTGCCTCTTCTTGGGTTTCTTCTAGTTGTAGGAGATAGAGTTTCAAGTTGAAAGGATTGTTAAGATGTTGAAGTATGGTGTGGTTGTACACCATGTACTGGAAGTTTTTGGATTAGAATATTTTCATGGAAAGAAGGGCTGCTGGATTGCCACTCAGATAGGAGATAGAGTTTCAAGTTGAAAGGATTGTTAAGATGTTGAAGTATGGTGTAGTTGTACACCATGTACTGGAAGTTTTTGGATTGGAATATTTTCATGGAAAGAAGGGCTGCTGGATTGCCACTCAGATAGTTTACTCAGAATGTTGCTATTTTCTTCTCTAATGAAAGATTTAATTGATGTAAAGCCATTATCGAAATATTGTTCCTTGTTAGCCTGTATTCTTTCGTAGTGTTGTTGTTGTGAATGTGTTTGTTGTTCAGAGAGATGTTGATACTTCTCTTCATGCCATTTTTGGTGTTGTTCAAATAGGTCCTTTTGATTTTGTATAATTGCTTCATAGCGGTTGTTTTGTCCATTGCATATATCTGACACTATATCTTCCTTGTATGTATTCATCATTTGTTCCATTTCTTCTCTAGTTATGTAGTTAGTAGAAGAAGAACTTGGACCTGGTTCAAATGTAGTATGGATTGTTGGAATATCAGGATGGTTTGGGAAGTTAGTAGTGTCATCTTCAGCTTCTGGAGTTACTTCTGGAGTTACCTCTGGGTTGTTGTTTAGTTCTCTGTTAACAATACCATCTAATACGTTGTGGTAATTGTCTTGAGGTAGTGAAAGGGTTCTATACCACAATTTTCCAATTCGTCTTCAGTAGGTGCCAATATTGGAAGCACATTGATCTGTAATTGTATTCAACTATATAAATATTTTGGTTTAAATTTTTAGTAATAGTATGAAGAATTTAATTAGATATATAATATACAATATCACATAAGAGTTTAGTTAGATAATTTACTTACCTCTTGAGTAGTCAAATACTGTTGAACTACTTGCTCTGTCAATATTTTATTTGGTTTCCATTTCTGCATTCTTGGGGCTTTTTCTATTTTATTTCTACGGCGACCAAACTTTTGTCCGATTTGGGGAAATGCTTCATAAATCCAATACTGTAAGTGAATACATATTTGAAACGTTACATATTTATCTATAAATAAATTAAAGGATAAATTAAAAAGATACAAGAAAATTACCTGGAATGCAAGGGGATATCCATTTAATGAATACTTACATTCATTTTGGCCTTGTTCTTGCATTTTGTGTATTCTATCTAGTTGTGAATGTTGTAAAGAGTTTAACAAAGCAAAATATGATTTTCACCCCATGGCTACTGAACGAAATGTTCAAGATGTTCAACCATGCCTAGAGTTCTATAGTCAATTAGTCTTCCAGTAGGTTTTAGAACACATTCTACAAACATTACCAGTCCAAGTTTGAATTTATCTTCTTCATCATCACATAGATGAAACACTTCAGAAAGCATTCGCATGGTGATTCTTTTTGTACCATTGAAGTACTGGTTTCGAAGTCTATTATTGTCGAAATTGAGATTTACAGTTACTTCATGACACGGTAAATCGGTAATAAGACTAAATTCTTGCATTCCAAAACGTGCAAAAGAGTTGTCTAATTTTACCCATATCTCATTGTTTTTTCCTGAATTCACGATCCTCATTATAAATTCATGAATCAATTTGCTGCTAAATTGTTGGTCATCTTCTGCTCTATGAATAAACCCATATATGAATTCAAAAAAATTAGTGCACATTAAATCTGATTGTTGATCAGGAGTGATACATTCTATAAAATCTTTAACATATTCGTGGTTCGAATACTAAGTAATCGTAGCAGAGAACCATTGATCTGGAGATATGATATATTCCAAAGATATCTGTAGAGGTTATCAATAAAATGTAGTTATTGAAAATGTATAACTGTTTTTGTACAAAAGTCAAATACTATAAATTGAGACTAAAATAAAACTGTATATATTATCCATAGTCGTAGTGATATATCAATTTGCATTAAAAATCATTTGAGAAATTTAATTGACATCAAATGAAATGATTATGTCTCAGTACTTGGAAGAGCTGTTTTACATGCTTATATTGATGTTGAATTTGGAATATTTTCCAGTCAGTAAGTGAAGTCTAAAAAAAGCATTTGGATCATTATTTAAAAAAAAAATTAATTTCAACTAACACAATAAAAGATGTTGATATAAAACAAAAGTTTGTTTTTAAACACATATTTTTCAAGATATAAATATTGCAAATAAAAAAAAAACTATTAATTATTCTTAAAATATTTCCTGTTTCACTACTTGACATTTCCTCTCTTGAGTGACAAATTTTGTGAAAAATATCTAAATGGTTAGCAATGAACAAAATGTCCATCTCAGTAAATAAATCTCAATTTACTATAAGAAACTGATTTGAACAGATCGTAAATTACCATATGAAACTATATTGAAAGTCAATTTATTTTATGTATACTCAGTACTTTATGGAAAATACAGATTAATACAATTGAAATTCATAGATCAATATAAACCTCAATTACATTTATAAAACTTTAAATAAGTAAATTGAATAACACAAGACATTTATAGTTGGGCATAATGAATTTGAGTTCAATTATGCAGATTTAGATTATAGTGATAGAGAATAGTCTCTAGTGGTGTATCATTATGATGTTAGCATGAGGGAAATTACCGACTAAGCTTCAGAAGTCAATTTTTTTACAACCCTAAACGGAAATTACCAACCCAAATAACGAAAATTGTCCAATTAACTCAGGAATTACTTTGCCCTAAAATTCTCAATGCCATAAAAATTCATGCTTTTTCATCACCAATTCAAATTTCCCACAACCCTAACCGGAAATTACCTATTCAATTAAGGAAAAAGACAGTAAAACTGAAAATAGCTTACACCCAACGTAAAAGAAAATAGACAAACCTTGAGAGTTGCTTTGACACTTTTACTTTTGTAGACAGTAAAACACAGGCCGAGCAACAATTTTTAGTTTTTCAAAAGTGAAACACGGGTTTCTGAGGGTGAAGAAGTATGAAATGTCGCCCGAGTGGAGAATGAAGGAGTAGGCAATCAAGGGGCTAGTGTGGGTTTTTGAACGCTTTGGCAGAGAGAAAGAGCGAAACACAGAGGTTTTCAGGCAAACTTGCGAAGTAGTAAATGAAGGGGTATTTTAAAATATTTATAATGTAGTTATTATTCAAATATTTTTTTATTGAGAAATATTGAGAAATACGAAGGTATTTTATAATTTTTAAATAATAAATTTAATTACATTAGTAGAAAAGAAAAATAAAATAAGGCATAACTCTATATATTACCTCCGCATAATCCAGACTAATCTTCGGATTGTGCGGAGTGCAGAAACTTCGCACAATCCGGAGATCACTCCGGAATGTGCAGAGTGGAGAAACTCCGCACAATCTGGAGTCATTTCTCCGGATTGTGCGGAGTGGAGAAACTCCGCACTATCCGGAGATGACTCCGGATTGTCCGGAGTCCGGAGAACTCCGCACAATCCGGATATGACTCCGGATTGTCCGGAGTCGAGGAACTCCGCACAATTCGGAGATAACTCCGGATTGTGCAGAGTCAAGAAACTTTGCATGGGTAGCAGCAAAAATTACACCCATTTGCAATGTTCATCCAAAGTTTCTTACCCTTATGTTCGAATTATTGAACAAGCTATCTTCTTATCAAGGTTAAGGAGTCAAATGAGAGCTTAAGTGAAATCTTCTACTTTTCTTTGATGGATTGAAATTTAAATGTTGTTTTTGCATTGAATCATGCCTTTCTGTAAGCTATGAATGTTTAACGATTTTATTAATTTAAAACTTCTAGAATGAATAGAAACAAAGTATATGAAATAAGGAAACATAATAACATTCAAAAAGTTAAGTCATTGTATACATTGCAAAAGTCTTTTACACTCCATCCTGTTATTCACACTGAAAGCATCATAACATGTTTACATCCTTTGTACATTGAGTTTTCCTTCTGACAAATGTTTCGCCAGTACAAAAACACAAAAGTACATGTTCAAAAGCTAGTGGTTTTATGTCACTGATGCTACAAAAAAGAACAAAAGATGATTGAAACCAGTAAGATGGAGATAGTAAAACATAGAGTTAAGCTTTTAGATTGGAGTATGCATGTAACCAACGATAATTACTCAAGCTTTCTTTTTTCTGGATGCTTAGGCACAGGAGCATTTGTTGAAACAAGCTTTTCTGTCTCTGAATATTTGGCTACCGGACTTATGATGGAAATTATTGGTTCAGTCGAAGGATGAAACAGAGATCGTTTCGCCGGTGGAGATACATTTTCATTGTCAGAATTGATGTTGTCAACAAGGCATGCAACATTGTTTTCTTTTTCATTTGTACTTATTCCTTCTGAAGTCTCAGGAACACTGGAGGATGGATCCAGGACAAACACAACTTCATACTTGTATTCATCAGCATTTGGCTCTATCTGTGTAACCTTTATGTAAAATATCTGCTCTTCAGAATTCATTGATTCTTCAATATTTACAATAGTTCCCTGAAAGTGTTATATTAGTTTTATGATAAGTAATAATATTTAAAACAGTAGGCTGGAAAAATTAATCAATAATGTACCGATTTTGAGCTATTCATCAAACTTTCAGCATTAGATTTCAACAATATTTCAACAGGGCTTCCAATTGCGCTTGCATTTAGTATTCTAGTAGAATCCTCTAACTGAACATAGATAGTTGCCCTATAATGATGGAGAATAGATTTGTTATTATTCATTATTGCAAGATCTAAATAAATCATAGGAAAATAGTAAAGTATACCATATAGTACCAGTGCATATATATACTATTAACATTACCTAGGGACAGCTCTTGATGAAAGATACTTGCAGTAAATGCAGGCAAAAGTATCTCCGAAATTTGCATGAGTAACTTTGTTGCAATTTACACAAGACATATACCAGCAAGGCTGTGTTCTCGCTACAAGCATTAGCTTCGCTCTAACCCAAAAGTACTTGCGCTATTTAAACAAAACACTGATAATCAATATAGGGAATATATAAATGTATGAAGAAAGAACATGTATAAAATCTAAAAGACTTACTCCTAGTAATCGACCTTTCATATTTTGTATTTCAGTGAGTTTCTTTTGAGCTGGAGGAGTTAACTTTGTTGGTGTTATCACACAACATGATTTATCTAATGTAAATTCATTAAGTTCTTCAGTGTGTGTATCCATCCTACAATTATATTACTTGAAAAATGAATAGATAAAAGATAATAATATATAGATGATATAAAATATAATTTCATAGTTTTACCATGCTCTGAGTTCTGCAACTTTGTTAAATGGGGCATCTATAAAAAAAGTGCTATTTATTTTTGTTGATAAGGTAAAGCCTGCAATATTGTATAAATTTATATTAATTTATGTAATACCCCTAGACCACGAAAGTTTAAGAGATTTGATAGGTACTACTCATACCAACAAGGTGCATCTTCTTTTCTGGAAGTCCATCGTTAGAAACCCCACAGTTAAGCATGCTTGGCTTGGAGTAATTCTATGATGGGTGACCCCTTGGGAAGTTTTCTCGGAGAGCGTGCGAGTGAGGACAAAGCATGCCGAAAAGACTCATGTTGGTACAGTGGGGACAGTATGTCGTCGATCTAACGGTCGGGACAGCCCGTTAAGTGAGACCCGGGTCGTTACAAATGGTATCAGAGCCGTTTGCCAGCCGGGAATCGGGAACTAAGTGCTATGCGGACAAAGTGCCAGCCAGAGGACGGGAGCCACCTCTTGAACCCGTAGGAGCCACCTCTAGAATCCCAACGCCTGGCAACGGATCCTCATATGGATCAAGCGCGACGAGGACGTCGCGAGTCTAACGGGGGGTGATTGTAATACCCCTAGACCACGAAAGTTTAAGAGATTTGATAGGTACTACTCATACCAACAAGGTGCATCTTCTTTTCCGGAAGTCCATCGTTAGAAACCCCACAGTTAAGCGTGCTTGGTTTGGAGTAATTCTAAGATGGGTGACCCCTTGGGAAGTTTTCTCGGAGAGCGTGCGAGTGAGGACAAAGCATGCTGAAAAGACTCATGTTGGTACAGTGGGGACAGTATGTCGTCGATCTAACGGCCGGGACAGCCCGTTAAGTGAGACCCGGGTCGTTACAATTTATGACATAAAAAAATAGTTTAATAAAAAAATGATATGATTACCATTAAAAGATGACACTTTGAGCCGATTGGCTAGGACAACCGGTTTAGCAGCAAGTTTTTCTGCAAGAAGAATGCATTCTCTTTCCACATAATTATCCCACATTGTTAGAGTTATTGAATTGAAGTTTTGATCAATTAGTATCAGATCTTGCACATAACTTTGGGTTCCATTTCTTGTTTGCATAAGCCTTTTAGGGCGCATATCAATAGTAACAGCAAGTATACCTAATCATACAAAGTGAAAGAAGGAAAGAAAGTAATAAATAATACATGAATAAGATGAAACAATAATATAAGGTATAGAAAAGGAAATTTGAGGTAGAAATGAGAAGAAATACTTATGTCACTATTGGAATCCATATATTTTTCGAGCTCATCAAATCTAGTAAATCTGTATGTCGAGAATAGGAACACCAAGTTGTTTTCCTCTACTTCTTGGATACGAGTCTTTCCTGTTATTGTCCATTGGAAGTCACCATTGAGAGCTTTATATTCAGATTTTGTATCTTTTACAATGGCATTTGAAATGATGTAGGTTTTACTCAGTAGCAATTGATCTTCAAATGCTGGAATATTTCCATCGTACAATGTTGCATGGACTGTATTTCCCTATACCAGATAAGAAAGATAATGGTATAAGAATATTACTTGAAATATATTTGTTTAGATAGAAAGGATGTATATTATATAAATTTGACCAAATAGTTTTTACCCCAAAATCCATCAAAACCATGTTTTGGTATTTGGTATTACTGTTTCGAACTTCTTTGGGAGATTGTTTCTCAGCAACAACAACTTTGGCTTCCCAATTTCTTTGACCAGGACTAATTTCTGGAATCAATTTGTAAGATCCTCCCATTTTTGTTCAGTTCACTGGATTTATGAAGAAAAGAAAGAAAGAATTATGAAAAATGAAGAAAGTGAAGTAATATAAAAAATGTATACATACCGTGTTTTTGTTCTAGTAATTCTTGTGTGCTTAAAGTGGGATTAGATATATCTATATATAGGAATGGAAAAGTTTCTGTGTAGATATTTTTGATTATACAGGATAAAGATAAGGTAAGGCACAGAATAAAATAGTATTTGTACTTAGTACTAATTCCAGGAAAATGGCTACAGGTTAAAAAACCAATGTAGACAGCACAAAAAGTGTAATATCAGAAATTTCAAAAGTCAAAATTTCAACGTGGTATTTTTCTATTGGGACAACCTACATATTTTCTTGTTGTATTTTTGGTAGAAGAAGTCGTGTATATAGAATTGATTTGATAAGTAAGTATACGATGACAAAGAGCTAACAAGTAAATTGAAAATTTCTTTCCTCAGATATGTACGTTCACTTTTCACGGGTTTTGATTTATAGACAGAAAAATGAATATTTTTGTGGAAATTTTGATTCTATTTTTTCGATTATTTATTTCACTTTTTTCCTTGTAATTTTATATTGAAAAAACTATCATTTTTACTTGAAGGATAAATCTGTTAACTAAGAAATGAGAATGAAAAATAGAGAAGTTTTACCTAAATACTGCTCTAACAACATCATTATGCACCAATTCGTTGCATTGTTATCCAAAATGAAGATAAAGAAGAACCTCGTCGGGGCGGAATTTCGGAAGCACAGGGTCCTTAGCATAGACCTATTCCGCTGGGTGTCTCCAGGAAAAGAGAAGAAAAAAAGACAGATCCCAACTTATCAAAAAATAGAATTCATAAATAGTTATTCTAAGCAAATATTTCCAAGCTGCAAATAAAAGCAGTAATGAACTCTTACAAATAGAATAAAAAAACAATAGGTAAGATTTAGAAGCATGCACAAAATGATATTCCTTTATGAGTTAATGTTTTCCAATGCTGATGTCTCTAGTGGCTGTACTGAACGAGCTATTGAATAGAACGATTTGGGATTATTCATAATTCCAACTCGGCAAACAAATACTCTTGGAGTGAATGCAGGAACAAAATTAGAGTTTTGCTGCTTGCAATGACAAGAAAGCATTGGGTTCATCAATGTAGTGAGATATTATCGAAATTGTATTTTATGTTCTCTCCATATATGAGATCAAGACACCTTACTCATGTCGTTTAACATAACCATCTCTCCAACTATCTATGTTGGCAATAGTAAGTCCAGCCTATAGCTCACTTTTTATTACAGCCTCATTTTCGTCATAATAGCAGCAGACATTCTGCCTTAAGGGAGAAAGCTGACTAAAAGTACACAACAGATTGTATTTTAAATCAATTACCTGGCCAAATTCAACCTAATTCGAAGATCAAATAATTGAAGTACATACACGTGCACTTTATGACAAGAAATAGTGGACATGCTTTGGAAATAATAGGCTAACTGAAACCTAATTTTTTACGCTATAGTTCTCAAATGCCTTTACACAGACAAGCCATCATATTAGTTCATAAATTCATATAATATAACAAAATAGGATATTCGAGAAACGTAGGATCTAAAAAATAAACAGTAGAAATAAAGTAATCGGTTCTATTTTTTTCTTCTTCTTTCTTTAATTTGGAGTGAAAAGAAAGAAAATGATAGGGTCTACCGAGGATGCTAGTTGAAGATGTACGTGTTAGCAGTACAACTACCATCATTAAATATATATTCGTTTTTTTCCACCATATTTACAGAACGTTATTAGCCAAGGGCAAGCAGATATGGATCAGTATGTATTTGTTTCACAGGCCTAATTATGAGCAATATCATGGGACGTATGCTCTTGCAAGGTAAAAAAATTTAGGTCTATAATCATTCTCTAAGATGGGCATATTAAACAGTTTATTACAAAAAAAGAAATCACATTTAGTTTCATTTTAATTGCTTTCTCAATGACCTCTTTATCCTTATTCAATATACAGTTTCTGTTCTACGAAAGCCAGGTTCCTCTGTCGTAGACATTATAACATCATATTTTACATTTATCTCTTGAGCCAGCTAGACAATGAATTTATACGTTCTCTAAGTACAAGTAATTCATTCTTACCATCAGCTAGACAAATTAATAGATAGTCATAAAGTTTTGAATGATACATCTCGGTTGCTAAAGCTTGTTTTGAATCATACAATTCCAATTGTGAGGCAATCCAAAGGAATTGCAGAACACAATTTGAACTCACATTCAGCTGTGAAGCGTTTTCTTCAAGAATAGACATGGTTTCTTGAAGTTGTGGTACAGTAAATGCTGGCACAGTATGCTAATTTGAAGAAAAAGAGTGGATCAAGAAGAAACAAGAGAAGAAAATGCAAAGAAAACAAACTAAAGAGCAACAAATACAGCAATTACTGAAGAAATGAAAACTTCTTGTTACTAAATCTGACAAAGAACCTGTGACTTGCATAATACCTTGAAGATTGTAGTCTTATCCCCGGCAATTTATCCAAGAGTATTTCCTGATCATGGGACTACAAATATATAAGAACATGGCATATTATGTAATATTCAGCTTAATGTAAAGTCGAGCACCAACAGAAACTAAAGATAGGAAAATGATCAGGGAAAGACTTTTAGTTAAATTGCAGCGTCTACTATTTATACTGAACTTTGGAGGGATCAGAAATTAAAATTTCTATAGTTGAGCTTATCTCACCTAATGTTTAGCAATTGTCATAAAGGATAAACATAATGATAGCTGTATAATTCTCTATCAAGTGCCCTCCCGATTATCACTCTCAATAATAACCTAATATCCTCTCAGTCATGCTAACTACAACAACAAATAAAGGACTTTGACTGGTTTAAAAATAGTATCAGCTTCATGAACAGAGGGCGTACATTTTGTACACAAAATTTCTATGAATTTAAACTGCCCTATTTCTATTATTCTACTATTAAATGTTCAAAGAAAGAATTGCAAAACTATTTAGGCCATACAAAATCTCTCAGATCCAACTCAATGACATACTGCTTAGAATTGATTTAGTATAACAGGTATTATTATCATTAGTAAGACAAAACTCAATTATTTATGGATCACGTAAAACACATACATCATGATGAAAAATGATTTTTATAAACCATACAATTCACACAGTATTACCTATAAAGAGGTTATGAAACCGAGAATTTCTTAATAGACAACATTTTTTGTACATGTAATATGTGTAATAAATTTGTCTGATGGCTTAATCAATACTCTAATAGCTTTACTTGTTTTGGCTCTAGACAGAGCAACATATAATTGTCCATGAGAAAATACAGATTGTGGAAGATAAAGTCCAACGAAATCCAAAGTTTGACCTTGTGATTTATTTATTGTCATTGCAAAACATGGACGGATTGGAAATTGAGTTCTCTGAAAAAGAATAGAAGTTTTATCACTTTCAAGTGGTATGAATGGAATTCTAGGTAAAAATACTCGTTTTCCGCGGTATTCTCCAATAGCAATTTCTGCATCAATCACATTTTTGTCAAATCTTCGACAAACAAGTCTTGTTCCATTACATAAACCTTCAGATGAGTTAATATTTCGAAGTAACATAACGGGACAATTTTGTTTTAACGTGAGTTCATGTGGTGGAATACCATTTGGAGTTAGTGTGTTTAAAAAATCTTCTTGTATAATTTGTTCAGATTTATCGATAGATTCATCAAAGCTGTAATATGTAAATATATTCCCAGGAATTTCTTTGAGTAAAATATTATTTATTTGATCTACACATTCATTTGTTGGTGTTAAAATGACTCTATTGATCATGGTATCTAGATTTTTCATATAATTTTCTATATCTGGAAATACTATGTTAATCAAATGCTTCAAAGATTGGAATTCATCTTCAAAATATAATGTTATATTTGGTGGAAGTTTAATCATTTGACATGAGTGTTGTTTTTATGTACCATTCCCAACACGGAGCAAATAATTACAAAACAATGGATCTAATTGAGCTCTCATATTTTGTACTAATGGCAAACGGGTAAAAGAAGGCCACAAATATGAAAAAACTAAACTCGCTTTCATTATGTCTTCTTTTTTTCCTCTTTGGATAATGGGTAAAACTTGTCGAAAATCACCGCCTAATACAATCACTTTTCCACCAAATGGTACATCTGTTTCATGTATATCTCTTAACATTTTATCTAAAGCCTCGACGGTACAACGATTTACCATTGGTGCCTCGTCCCAAATAATTAGTTTAGTCATTCTAAAAAGTTGTGCCAATGGAGATTGTTTACTAATTGAACAAGTAACATCATTATTTATTTCTAAAGGAATTTTAAATCTAGAATGTGCCGTTCTACCACCTGGTAATAAAGAAGCAGCTACTCCAGAAGAAGCTGTAGCTATAGCAATAAGATTTTTTGAGCGCACTGTTGCCAATAATGCTTTGTATAAATATGTTTTACCTGTTCCACCAGGTCCATCGACAAAAAACATGCCATTGTCATCATTTAAGATTCGGTGTAAAATAGTATTATAAGCATATTGTTGTTCTTTATTTAAAGAATGTGTATCAAAATTGTTACTTTGGTTACCAGCATTTGTAAGCTCTTCAGAAATCATATTAGCCAATGTTTCGTCTTCTCCAATGCTTATATGAAATGATACTAATTGGTAATCATTTATACTTTTGTTTAAGGGTTCTAATATAGAATGTATGGATTGTAATGCATTTATTTCAGCATCATGAAATGACATACCTTGTTGTATAAAATCTTCAAACATATAACTTCTAAATTTATCCCATAATAATTGAGGATTGTTCGGACTACAAAAAGTTAATATGGTAGCAAACAATCTACGAAGTGAAGAAGTCATTTGATAAACAATCGCTTCTGCTAAACATAACTCACAATTATTATCTCCACTAATAAACCATGTAAAAGAGCTGCTTCACGAAAAGTAGATGTTAATGTACCATTTACGACTCTTAATTCTTCAAAAGAAGTTGACCCTTTAATATGATTTAACAAAAGGCGCAAATAATATCTTTCGCCTTCAGATGGATTAGCCGTGACTATTCTACCAATTACATTTTTTTGCTTTCTAGGAGTCCAAATTCGTCCATTTGCATCCCACACAAAATAAGAAGGAAAATCCCTATATGTAAGTGTTCGAGCTATTTCATTTGTAATATTGATACGGAAGTATTCGGTTAACATCGTTTTTTGTGTATAATCTCTACTAATAACTGATTGTAAATTATCAGTATCTTTATATGTAATTAGTTGATGTCCTTCAAGATGTAATTGTAGTGAAATGACTGATTGAGACATTTCAGACAATACAAATCCGTAAATTCTCCACATCGCTTCAGGTGGAGAAATCCACCTAGCAGTTTGATATTTTGAAATTTCATCAATATCAACATTATGTTGATTGTCATTTATGGAAAAAGAAATTCGATCATGTCCTTTGTAAACATATTTATACAAATATTTAGCAGCTTTAACAGTTGAACATATTTCTACATTGATATGGCAATCATATTTAGCTGTTAAATAAGGATTGTAAGGTACAATCCATCTATTATCTAAAAATTGTCCTCTAACTTTAACTGTTTGACTATCATTACGTCGTCTATATCGTGGATATGAATCATTACCAAGCAAAGTTATTGTTGTATATTCTTTTGGATACTTATTTTTGCATATATTATTTGTCATGCAAACATTTTTAGGATTTAATAATCCACATGGACCATGTAACATATGCCTCACAACAATATGATATAAATGGGGGTTAATATTTTTGTCTGGAATTTCACAACAAACAATTTTATCAACCAAATCAACTGAAGTAACTTTTGATTCAGATTTTAAAATCAATAAAAAATGAGCATGTGGAAGGCCTCTTTTTGAAATTCAATGACGTATATATATGCAGCAACAGATCCTAAAATATGTCTTTTAAGCAAATCAATTTTTAATTCCTCCAGCTTAGCTTTAAATATTCGCACAAGCAAATCAGGTCTATTTTGTTTTTCATCATTATATTTTAATTCTTGTTTTATTTCGGGCCAATTAGGATTGCAAGTTATTGTCAAAAACACATCAGGTTTACCATACCTTTGTACTAACGCCATCGCATCCATATATCGTTTTTTATTATCTCTAGGACCACCAGTGAACGAAGATGGTAAAATAATCCGGCGACCAATTTTATAACCTCTACTCTCACCAATTTCAACATTATCAACAATTCCTTGATAAAGTTCAGCTCGTATACGTTTTTGATTATTACGAAAGTAATCTAATCTGGCGGTTTCAATTTTGACATACATATCAACAACATACTGTTGGAATAACCTACCAGCATGGAGTAAAAGACAATTACCTGAATTTCGAATTTGTAATTTGTAGCAGTAATACTCACGACAAGATACATGAGATCTTTTCTTCCCCTTTTTCATAACTACAATGGAAAAAAATAAAAAGTAAATCACAATAACTTCGGCAAAGTAAAAATGAATGAAACACAAGTTTTAACATTATTAACCTTCATTTTCTCTTTCAATCAAATCATTTGCAGAATTGATATTCTTCATATTTAAAATGGTGTCTTCGGTAGATGAATAAAACTGGTCTTTTTTAAATCTTTCAATACCCTCGTGCCATCCAAATTCACCAAAAGGGGAAAGCAATGGATATTGGAGGGGATCATAACAACCAAAATAATAATGCACTCTATGTGAATCCCCAGAGTAACCATAAATCGATATATCACGAATTCTGATATTTGCAGATGGATCATCATCAACCCAAACTGCGGCTACTTGTGAAGCACTTGGAGTGTTATATACTCTTTGATCTAGACCCGCATCACATTTTATTTGTATTCGACATGTATGTAAACTATCAACATTCCTCAATGAACGAAAGAATTTGCAATATGGATTAATCCCTAGGATATCAATTAACGTCTGCAAAGTCGATGCACAAAATTTATCTGAAAGGTTTAATCGATTTGATAGTTCATTTTCAGTATCATAGAAGTATAATTGTAAATAACTGGGGTTATTATCAGATGGTAATAGTTCGTTTATGTAATGATAAACTTGTCCTTGAATTCTAAATGTATAAATGCCTTTATACATCTGACACAAATCTTTGTCACACTTGACACCAAAGGATGTGAATGCAAAGTGGTTGTTATAACTTCTTACACTTTTTTTGAAATTCAATGATTCAATTGAATTTGAAGTAAATAACTCATATAATTTATCAGGTATACTATGTATATACAATTTGACTTTACCATCTGAACAACAAAAACCCTTACTCTCTCGATATAATTTTTTTGCTCCACAATATAAACAAATTGTTGGTTTTACAAGCACATGAGCTTCAGTACCAATATCTTGCAAGTTAAAACTTGTAGCTTGCTGATTATTTTGCGTACCTTTATCAGATTGAACTTCGTCCTGTTCACATGCACACTGAGCCCCTTCATACGCAGACCGAATGTCATTAATATTAACAAATAGAAATAGTATTAACTTATACGTGATGAAAATAGCTTATAAAATTAATAGCATGCCGACAAAGATGGGTAAATAGAAATTGGAAATTACTAAAGTTACCTGTTTGAGGTTCAAAACAATCCTGATATAGAAGATTACCAGTATTGCCTTGAAGTTCAAGATGAATAGGTCCACCAAGCTCTACACGTTTACAAATTGGAAAAAAAAGGGTCAAAATTGGCTATCTTAAAAAAAAAAAAAAAAAAAAAGGCATCTACAAGATGCCATAACTAAAGCTATATACATTGATTAACTATACCGAAATTTATCTACAACGATTAACTATTCTATATGCATTATTACAAAAGGTAAAAGGACAACGTAGAATATAAACTAACATCATTTCATTAGCTATTGCAATTTATATTGATTTAATACATCAAATGATTTTTCTTCAAGAAGCATCAGAAGTAAACTTTATACGAATACCTCTTAGTACTGTCTCTCTTCTTAGATGACGATTATGTGTAGATGAAATTGATGGTGTTCGAGCATGCAATTCTCGTCGTGCATCACGCACACCTTGTGATCTGGCATATGATTGCCTACGGCATGAATTTCGAGATTCTTTTGCTTTATTATAAATCTCTCTACGACGTCTTTTTCGTAGTTCACAATTTTCAACAGCATCATTGAAGGCATACATAGACCATATAACTAAATATAGAAAAAACTATTAGAAATGAGTATAAAAAAAAAGAAAACATAAACAAGCACAAACAACAAATCTCCAATTCACCAAATTTAAATACATGGCAATTTTCATAAAGTAAGGCTTCTCGTACATGCTTTAATTCTCTATATGAGAACCATATGTATCAATACACATTTACCAAATACCTAATAAACTTTAGGAACCAAAGTTGGGAGAAAAAGATTTAAACAGGATATGAGTAAACTATAGAGAAGCGAAAAAATCAATGCCAAACTATGAACTCATCCTAACCCCAAATAATTATTGATTTAATCCCCAACTATTTTACTAATGACCACCGTTACAAATGCTTCAAAATTTCTATGAAAACAGTAAAAAAAACAAAAGGCAGTCACTACTTTTTTCTTTGGTGGGATGAAAGTTGATACTACTAAAATTTGTATCAAAGAAATCAGACGATATCTAACATCTATATGGAAAAAAAAAAAAAAACATGCTCGTTAGATATGGAAAAACTAATAATATTGAAGCCAAATATTAGAGACTTCTAATGATTAGTGACGGCAGCAATTTTTGGATTAATGAAGTTAGTAGAGATTCTGTCTAACAAGACTTCATTATATTTGGAATTTGTCATGTATATAAAACTAACCAGACATCCAGAGTTTTGTTTCCAGCATGGAAGTAAAATAAGATCTAAGGCTGTTAATAGAGTTTAGTAGTGAATAGTGAATTAAATATGCCATGTAAAAACTCTATGTAATTAGTTTAGTAAATTACATATGCCATCCAAGGACTCCACCTAATTAGTTTAGGCAATAAACCGATTAGGAAATTGAAGTTTAGTCCAAACATGGATCAAGAGACGAAAAATGAGCAACAGACAAACCTCTATAATTATTGCAAAGACCGCCTTTATTTAACTCTCATAACTCCATTCAAAGAAGCTGAAGTCTGTTGTTGACCCCCTCATAAAAAAGCAACCTTCAAAGACCGCCTTTATTTAACTCTCATAACTCCATTCAAAGAAGCTGAAGTCTGTTGTTGACCCCCTCATAAAAACCCAACCTTCTTCTGCCCAATATCCCTCCAACCACCATACACACACATTACAGGTTTAACAATTCTCCATAATTCGAAAACGAGTGAAAAAACTGGAGTTATATATGCAGTGATTCAATATCTACTGTTTTTCAACAAATGACACTTGGGTTATTTAAATATAATACACACGATGTGAAGCGAAAATGGAAAAAAAAATTAGACAAACCTTTATCTGTACTCTACCAAACAGAACCCTTTCCTTCCGACAATGTGCTTCGCTTATCCTACGCAAGAAAGGTTTTTATTTTAGCAGAGGAGGTTTTGATTTTCGCGGATGATTCACCTAAGTTGGCAATGCGTTGAGCTTGAGCTAACGTTATAGTTAGGATTTAAATCAAGCAACAACCTAACGTCTTTCAAACGTGAAGCTTTAAATCGAGTCCAGCAAGAAACAACCAAACGACGCCGTCCAGGTTGACGATAGGAAACGTCGACAAGTGTCCATAAACAGTGTTAGAAGAAGTGGCTCTTTTAGTATAATTATGATTTTTTTATTGTTTGTTATTTTTTTTATATTTTCGTCACATTTTTTAATTTGTCACATTTTTTAAAATTTTGTTACTTTTTGAGTATTACTTTTTTAATTTGTATAACTTCTTTTAATTTGTGCAACTTTTTTGAATTCGACACTTTTTTAAAATTTGTCACTTTTTTTTTTTAATTTTGTCACTTTGTTTAGTTTTTTGTCACTTTTTATGTTTTTGTTACTTTTTAAGAAGATAAAAAAATGAAATAATATGTTATATTTTCTTACCATAATTACCATGTGGATTGACCTGGACGTGTTGATTATTTTAAGAATTTGATTATTGGTGCTGCACAAATGAATGATGCTATTTTGATATTTGTCACTTTTTTGGAGTTTGTGTCATTTTTTTGAGTTTATCACTTTTTGAAAGTGTTTGTATCATTTTTTTAGTTTTGTCACTTTTTTTGAGTTTGTGTAACTTTTGAGAGTGTTTGTATTACTTTTTTTAGTTTATACGTAGTGATTATTTTAAAAACATGATTACTGGTACTGTCCAAATGGATGGTACTACTTTGATATTTATCACTTTTTTTAGTTTTGTTACTTTTTTTGAGTTTGTGTCACTTTTTTTATTTTTTTAAAAAAAAGGTAAAAATGTGACAATTTTTATAAAAAAAGTGACATTGTGTCACCTTTTCATTTTACACATTATTTTTTATTTCCTAAAAACTTTTCATATGATTTTTCAAAACATTGTCACTTTTTTTGAGTTTTGTCATTTTTTTTTTAGTTTGTGTCACTTTTTAAAAAAAGTGACAATTTTTATTAAAAAAAAAAGTGACATTGTGACATTTTTCATTTTACACAGTATTTTTTACTTTCTAAAAACCTTTCATATGATTTTTCAAAATATCCCTAATTTTAAGGGTATTTTTGTAAGTATCCCTAATTTGTTTATATGGGCCGGGCCTAACAACTCCAGTCCAATCTCAGCTATAATGGTTCAAGAAGCTACACGGCAACCGCCAACAATCAATTACACAGCATAAACCACCTCAGCAAGCCTACTGCGTCACATTTCGGAACCGAAACCCTAGTGCCATATACACGGAATTTCGAACATGGGTACGTATTTTTTGTTACCTTTTGGATGATACGAACCTTCGATCTGTAATTTTCTTATGCTTCTCATTGAATTTCTTGCCAAGTTTTAATTTTCCGCCTTATTTCATTCCGCGAAAATGGAAATTTGTAAAAAAAATTCATTCAGAAATAGTATTTTTTAATTGATTTATTGATTTTGGGAGATTTGAGTGGAATTGATTCTGATTGAATTGGGATTCTATTTTGTTTGAATTGTCTAACTCGTGATAGATATTGAGGAGGATATCAAAGCTTTGCAGCTTGATTCAGCTGGTATGGTGTTTATTTTAATTTGTGTGCTTTCTATTTTTAATTCTTTAGGTATCTGCTGTAGGATGCTAGTATCGAATATCCAATAGATTAACAATATCATAATCATTATCATAGTACTATGTACTAAATTATTATTTTCATATTGAATTGTTTGCTGTGTATTTTCATATAAAAAAATTATCTAGCAAAGACCTTATAGGAGATATTTCCACCCAAATATTAAGTAGTACAAATTGTCCAGAACAGCACTTCCACTTGGTTAACCATAGGATTAATGTGAAGTTTTCAGTTTTGGATTATTGTAGTAGAGCCTGATGAGATGTTGTTTTGATTGGTTTGAGGTAGGTTTCTATTCTTGTTTATTTAATAAAATTTCGTCCATGGAGATGCTTGGACTTTAATTATAGGTGGACTCTGGATGGGCTGAACTT
The DNA here is from genome assembly GCA_019097785.1 of Fraxinus excelsior. NCBI lineage: Eukaryota > Viridiplantae > Streptophyta > Magnoliopsida > Lamiales > Oleaceae > Fraxinus > Fraxinus excelsior. The sequence goes on along the minus strand of CM032637.1, from coordinate 11,260,418 downwards.
GTCCGTCCATACTTGGATTTTCACAATCACAATTTATTGTTCGGTCTGGCATTCATCATAGTTCTAAGTCCATAATAGGAAACAGTTGATTGGAATATAAATCATATACTGAAATAAACAAACTCTGGTGCTTTAAAATATTAATTATTAAAGAAGTACAGATTTTGGCCTTCTGGATTAGGATTATCGACTTCATGAAACTTCTTTAACTTCCTTGGATTTGTAAATTCCCCCACCATATCATTTTTACTGATAAGCAAATGGCGGTAAGAGCCTGAATTTATACTAAAAAATGGTTACCTATTCTTTACCTGTGAGAAGATAAAGGTTAAGAGAAACACATTTTTACTTATTTATTGTCAAAAAGATTTTTCTGGATGGTACACATTCTTGCCAAGTTTGTCTTTACAGACTTCCCATAGTTAAAAGTTTCAACTTATGTTTACAGTTAGCCTATAAGTTCTTTACTCTTAAAACCATAGTTATGTATTACTTATCGTTTTTCATTACTTATTTTTTTTTTTATTTCACCATTAAAATAAACTATTCTTCATTTGTATGAATGGCAATTGAGCTCCAGCAGATGTTAGTGTAATGGCAGAAGATTTGAAACTTGATGAAGGGGAAAGACCTGATGAGGTTGAAGGTCAGTGAATTGTGAACAGTTGAACTTGATATATGATGCTTGTTTCTGATCCTGGAATTGGGTTTTTCTGCTGATAAATCCTTTTTTCGCTGCATGTTCTTTTAACAATCTGTATGGTCACATAAGAAGGTTGTTGCACTCAATTTTTGTATCATGCCACTTTTTGTTGACTTTAAAACATCTTAAGATCAGCAAGTTAGCTGGTTCATCAAGATACATTATCCAAATATTTTGTAATTAGGAAGGAAAGGTAGACGACCTTAATATGAAAATGGATTTTTCGGCAAAGAGTAAGAAGGGTCAAGTGTGTGGCAGGTTTTTGTGGTACACAAGTCATCTGAAATTAAGAATTGACTACAGGCAATTTAATGGTTTGAATTCAGTGGTTTTTTTCGACATAGGCTGCATTGCTTATAATTTTATGAAACCATTTCCGAATTTACTTGTCATTGTTCGACAGACTGGCAAGTTATCTAGCCCATCCCTAGATTGTATCACAAATTAGATTATTTGCAACTTGGACTGGGTAACTAGGTCTCCTGATAAGAAAATTTATCTTGCAGAATAGAGCAAGAAGCATTAAGTTCATGTTAGGTTTTTACTGTATAAGGTATTATAATGTCAACAATTGACTACTGTTTCTCAGACTGAAAGTTCTTGTGATACAGCGTTTTCTTTTTCTTGAATTTTCATTGTTGAAGATTTGCTCACTGCCCATGTCCTAATGGTCTGAGAGCCAGGAAAACGCACAGATAATGAGCATTGTCTTGTGTTGCTTGTATATTTCTTAAGTACTTTTGAGGTATTTAAGTCTATGTAGTATGGTAGGGATGGTTGTGGAGTTGGAGGAAGGTTTGTGGAATATGGCCATGAACTCGTATAAATTACACTGACCTTTTATGTTGTGATCATATTCTCGAAGTTCTCTTTAGTTATAAGTATCTCTGAGTGTCACTAGTGTTTATATAGATGTTCTCTGGGCTTTAGCATTTGCATCTTTTTCCCGAAAACTAGGGAGTTCTACCTTCATGTTTGGAAATATTTGTCATTCCATCATTTTTATGATATGTTGATATATTTTTCCCAAATTAAGGAATCTTGTTGTTTACTAGTGTCACAGCTGGTCAAAATGCCAGTAGTAGAACTGAAGAAACATATAATGATTGGTTTGCTTAACCTGACATTGGGCTTTTTCATTTATGTTTTCGTTTCCATTGAAGAATAAAAACGACGAGTAGAAAAATGGCAGTCCTAGGGGAGCCTAATGCTGTCTTTTGTCGATGAGAGGAAAGAAGAGAGCAAAATCTGATAATGGCATTCAATATTTTGGTTTGCTTTTGAACTTTATCAGCATCTGTTCACATGGGCAGACATTTTATTAAACTGCTAGTTTTTACCCTTTCTTTGGTTTTGAGCTTCTTCCAAGTTGATGGTTCGTTTATGTTTATATATTTCTTTGGGTAGAATATGGAAACGAAAAGACATCCTTTCTGAGTTTATTTTAATGCATGCCTGGATAAGCATGTGCTATCAATAGAATAAAGTGATTTTTTAGTTAACCCTGGAGAATTTTGTGCAATTGGTATAGTAAATGCCAAGATGTTAATCTTGCTGGTGGCTTTAGGTTCCAAAGACCTGGCACATGCAAATTCCAAACCAGCACAAGTTGAACAGAAAGATGTCATGGAAGGTATACTGTTTTTGCTGAATCTTGTGTCTTCTTTGCCTTGACATTGTTAAAAATGAGGCTGTATTATCAATTTGTCTTTCCCATTTGACTACTACATTTTGTTGAAATTGCCTCTCTTTTGTACTCCTGGACCAAAATATTCTGCAATTATCTTCTGCATTTTGTTTGTCCCAAAATTTGCCCTTGTTAGCTAAAGTTTCGATATGCATGTTTATACTGCTCATTAAGTTCAATTGGGTCAAAGTTTTACTACACAATAAATATTATTGTAGCTGCCTCCAGTAGTAGGGTTAATTCTGAAAAAAAATAAAATAATAATTTCTTAGAAAGTGTGAAATTGCAAATTTCTTGTTCTGTCTTAATTCCAGAGCAATGTGGAAAGTCAAACCTGAAGTTTAATTTCGGATGGGGGAGTAACAAGTTTAAGGATGCCTATATATCTGTTTACCATCTCTTGTACAACTATCTTAGTCCTGTCTGCATAAAGAATAGAAATTGTTCACCCAACTTTCTTTCCAACTATGCATATCTCTGTCATTAGGTCAGATTGTTTATTTTTGTAAAATTTTATTGAGGACACTGTTAAATAATCAAGTTTTGATTTCCACATGCATTTCCACTTGCCGTAGTTTTTCAAAGTTCTTAGAATTGATTTGGGATAAAGAATTTCGAATTTTGTTTCTCCTTTTGCTTTATGTAGCAAATGGAGGTTTTAAAGTAGCCCCGGCAATGGGTTGGTCTGACTTTGTAAGTGGGCCGTGGACGTGCCCTAGTATTGGCAGGTTGATGGGTCGGCCGGGTACAAATATATATTCTAGCCCTGACTGCCTATGAAACTGGTTCGAGTCAGGGCCATATATGGGCCAGACTGTGACTATATGCTACCACCTCAAAACCATGAAAAATGGGTAAAAAAAGGAAGTAAAGAGAACATAATGTATTAAGGTTCTATATATGTAGGTGAAGAGATGGTATATGACATGAAATTTGATTCAGATTCTCAAAGCCGAATATTCATTTTTTTTTTTTAAATTTTGTGTTTTTGATGATTATTTATTTATTTTTTGCATTCAGTGAGAGATAAGGAAAGCTCAGCTCCTGAGGATTTTGAAGATGAGGTGGAGGGCAATAAAAAGAGACACTTGAATGTTGTATTCATTGGTCACGTCGGTACGTCATTCCTTATAGTCAATAGGCTCATAGCAATATTGACTGGAACTGGGTACATAATAGTGACCTTTGATATTTTGATGGTCAATCATATAGCACGTATGAATTGTCACCTTGGTTGGTTCATGCTTATGTACACTAGCTTTTCTACATGTTTGGTTGCATACCTTTGCTTTCAACTTTCAAGAACCACCACCCAATTGCTTACTTCTCCCACCCCAAAAAAATAGGTTGAAAGAAGAACAGATAACGGAGCAAAAATGAAGTTAACTTCATTATTTTAATAAAAAATTTCTTAGACCATGATTGGATGTCCTAAAAAATAATCTTAGGCTGTTGATACCATTTCCAAGTTCCTTATCACGAGTAGTATACTTAATCTGATGTTTCAGATGCTGGCAAGTCTACAATTGGAGGGCAAATACTATTTCTCAGTGGTCAAGTTGATGACCGAACCATCCAGAAGTATGAGAAAGAAGCAAAAGATAAAAATAGAGAGAGTTGGTAAGTTCTTATTTTCTTCAATATTAAATGATTTGAAATGTCACGTCAAGCTTTCTTTTGCCTAAACTCTAAAGATAGACTTTGATCAAGACTAGTATTGTTTTGCTGTCTTTCTGCCTAACACGAGTGGTGGTACACTTATTTTTAAGTTGTCACTTTATGTACTGCATCCATAATTTGTGACCATTTCACTTTCTTAATGTTGCATGAGTTACTATACTATGAGATGATGATGTAAATCTGAAAGCCGACTTGCCATTATTACGGGATTACTTCAATAGGGAGGAAATGCCCATTTAATACCAACTTAACCTGGGAAAATTTTTGATGTACCATAATATTCCCAGCTCTATGAAGGAACCTAAACTCCCTTTTCTGTTCTCTATTGTAGTTGGACATGGGAGCAGACATGTTGAAATTTCGGATTAAGACATGTTTACCTTTATTTGTTCTTCCTTCAGTTGTGCTCCTAAGAATTACCTATTCATTTCTTGTTTAGATTCATTTAACTTTGGAACTGATGCATGACAGCTAAAACATGCAATTTCATATTTTGTTGCATCTTTATATCTTGACTATAGGATTTTGTTTTTTTTTTTGGTGGTTAATTAATCCCTTTACGTGGATTGCAATTGCTTATCCGTAGCTTCAATTATTCTGGATGTTCTTCTTGATATTTTCTTAAATTAGGTACATGGCTTACATCATGGACACAAATGAAGAGGAGAGGGTTAAGGTATTCATATGACTTAAATTTTTGTCTTATTTTGCTTCTTTTGTTAGGTCTGTCAAAATATGCATTTGAATGAATCTGAAGATTTGGATTGTCTACTATTGTTTTTATGGTAGGGAATAACAGTTGAAGTTGGAAGAGCTCGTTTCGAAACAGAAACTACAAGATTTACAATTTTGGATGCACCGGTAAACATTTTCTTCTCTATATTTCTTTGTGACATGTTTGTTTGAAGCTAGCTTATTATTTAATTTCATGTCTGGTTTAAAATTGTATTTAGCGTCTTTTTACAATTGATTTTTCAGGGTCACAAAAGTTACGTGCCTAACATGATCAGTGGAGCATCACAAGCTGATATAGGTGTACTGGTAAGTAAACTTGCGATATTTGGATGAAATCCTATGTGACGAACTGATTTTCTGATAGTTTTTAATTCTTCCTTATGCCGCTATTATGCCCAGGTAATTTCTGCTCGGAAGGGAGAATTTGAAACTGGATATGAGAGAGGTGGACAGACACGTGAACACGTCCAACTTGCAAAGACTTTGGGAGTGTCAAAGCTGATAGTAGTTGTGAACAAAATGGACGATCCTACTGTGAACTGGTCAAAAGAAAGGTGCTTGTTTGGATGGGATTCTCCTGTCCTCGTGGAAGTCCTGAAGTTCCTTTTCTTATTATGCTGATATTGTTTCCTATTGCAGATATGATGAGATTGAGTCAAAAATGGTACCATTTCTCAGGTCTTCAGGTTATAATGTGAAGAAAGGTAAACATGGATCTTTCCGGATCTAATTGACATTTTATTTTTCCTTCTCTGAAGGGTGACAATATTTGGGCAGAATTGAAAAGTATTTGTAATATCCACTTTCTCAACTTTTCACCTAAAACTCCATGTTAATTCATATGAGATATTTCATTCTTTATTGTGAGTCATCATCCTCCACTTGCAATGATGCTTCTCCTCTCTCTCTCTCTTAAATTTTTGAACAAGGCAGAAAACGTAAAAATACCTGTGAACTTTCTAGATTATAATAAAATAGCACAAAAAGTTGAAACCAATAAAAAAATGCATAGAAAAGGCGAAAGGCAAAAGAGTGATCACACCCACCCACACACCCACACACCCACCTTGAGTCGAACTGTAAGACTTTGCAAATGACTTTCAACGCGCCAGCTGTGAGGCATTTAATGAAAACTTCACTTGAGGCCAGCCTTGAGGCATATGCCTCACACTACTTTTTAAAACTATGTTTATAGCAGGGGAGATTTAGGCCTGGTGTTTATTCACAGTTCCAGGAGATGCACATATTTTGTACTGAAAATAAAAGCTTAAGCCTTTGTGTAAACAACTTGTATAACAGTCTAACATTGTCTATTCATCTGTGTTCCACATGAACACCAGAGAAATTCATTGACTTCATTTTTTGTTAACTTCTGACATATCCTTGTCTGATTGCAATTCTCCTATAATATTTATGCAATGATAGTTGTAAATTAGAGTTTGTGGATATGCTTATGTGCATGTGTGGGGTCTGCACTTGTATTAGCAAATATTTTAATGGGGACTAGTATCTTTTATTCCTGGTCTAAAGCATAAATTTGATTGAAGAAAAGCAAAAGATCCAAGTCTTGGGCAAAAAATTTATGTTGGTATTCAAGAAAAATATAAATTTTTTTTTTTATTATAAAAGAAATTGTATTTATTGGGCAGAATTGATGTTGATTCTAGTTGCCGTTTGTTTGAAGGATTCTTAATAAATTTGAAGCTATTTAAACATCAGTGGAGGTTTAAAGAGTTTTTGTCTAATGCAAGCAGATGTTTATCCAGTGTCTAGTTATTCTTTCAAATGAAGCCCTTTTGCTGGTTGGAGTTGACTAATCCTCCGTTCAATAACCCAACCAATATGAGCCTGCCTGAGACTGTGTCAGAAAGAAATGATATTTCTTTTTCCTTTTTATCTGATGGCAATCTGTATATAGAAAATACATTGCATTATAAGGTTCTTGTCTGCTTGATTACCAATTTCTGACTTGTTTCTTATATACTATTTCTCATTCCAGATGTTCTGTTTCTTCCTATATCTGGGCTTATGGGGGCAAATATGAAAACAAGATTGGACAAAAGTGTATGTTCGTGGTGGAATGGTTCATGCCTTTTTGAAGCTCTTGATGCCATTGAAGTTCCTATGCGTGATCCTAAAGGTCCATTTAGGTAAGAATAACTGTTATTCTGTCTGATAAAGTCTACCCCAATGTTTGAATTCGCAATGAATATCCCAAACCTACCACTTACCCTGAACATTAATGTATTCTCTATGATTTTCTTTAATCTTTTGAGAATCTGGCTCTCTTCCTTCAGCTAAAACGATGTAACCCACCTAACACCACCACTTGCTAATAAAAGCATCACTTCTTCAACATAACATATAGTTCCCCACTTTTGAGAGTATATTTGTCAGATATGATTTAAGTTCTTATACTTCGCTGTGAATGTAAGCATGTATTAGAAATAAGCAACCGTAGAAACTTCTATAAATGGTCATAATATGTTGGTGTGTCACTCGATCAAAAGCGTTGGGAGAGACGAAAAGGCATCAAGCATTCAAATAGTTGATAGAGTTTTAGAGGGCATATTCCTAAGCTAAATGTGGTGATAGCCACTTCTTATTACAATCAGCCATTCTTGTATCTCATCTAGCCTTAAAATTGGAAGCTAGTATTTGACAGTGATCTTTTTCTTCAACCATAGGAGTTGCTTAAATTTGTTTCACTAAAGTTTTCTCTATTAAAAGACGCGTCTAAGAAACATGAAACATGACCTATGTCATGACTATTAAAACATTAGAGTTGGATAAATCCGTTTCCTTGTCCATTTTTGTTTGACCGCTATACAACTTTGCTGGTTGTACTCTCAACGATGTTGCTTCTGGTCTATTATATGTAGTATTAAAGTAGGTTTTTCTTCTGAAGATTGCTAAATGCTAAATTTCTGCTATTCCAAGAGTTGACACCTACCTCTGTATTGACCACTATTTCCTATGATTTTAATGCATAGAGTTGTGCATGTTCAAGAACAAATGAATAGTTAATCTTGTCACGCACAATCTCAATTCCGAGTTGCTGAGCGATCTCACTGTAGCCAACTATAACCATTAATTTATAGAATTCATGGGTGTACTCTTCAATACTACAGTCCCTTTGATGTGAAGTATGGAACTTTATTCTAACCTATCCTATAATCATCCAACAAAATTGGTTTCTCAGTTTGGCCTTTGTTGATTAGTAAGTGTTAATCTTCAATATCCCTTGCTAGGTTGTAGCTTTTCCAACTTTTCCACCATTGTTGGTCAACTCCTTTTGGTTTCAACTTTACATAAATAATCTTCTGCTCTTCTAGATTGACTCCTGTACAAATTAACTCTTCAAGCTCGTTTCCTGATCAAGGAAGTCTTCTACTTCATTCTTCTATGGAAGTCTTAACTCTAACTCAGATTCTTGAATTGAGATCTACCAGGATGGGCACAAGCTCCAGGAATAATATGGAAAGGGTTAACATTCTTCCTTAAAACATAATACGCATCCCTGAAACCTCTTTTGGATAGGTCCAGGGGGTCGTAATTGCCTTCCGTTACCTTTGTTTGACTTCCACACAATGTCCACGCAAGTTTTACTTCTCTTGCTTGAGGTGCTTTATTTCCTTTGCATTTTTAGAGCTCGGGTCAACTTAGGGAATTCTAGGCCTTCTCATAGACATGTTAAATTAGGATCAATCAGTGCTTTGATACCATGATACCAGAATTGATGAGGGTACATGCTTTACCCAAAAAATGCTAAAAGAGATTGAAGAAACAAAGAGCTTTAGTGGAGATCGAAGTAAAAACTAGGAATCTAACGCTTTACACTTACATATCATACCAGAATTTCCTAAATTGGAAATTTAGGTTCTTCAATTGTTATTTTCTTGAATAATTAGGCCTAGTTAAGCTTCAATTTTTTAAGATTTTTATTCACTTGGAAAATGAAGTCTAAAACCTTGTAGAAAGGAAACTTAGATAACTAGGACAAGCCTTAATTCTTGTTGGAAACCTAAAACTACTTTAAGGCGCCACATATATCTAATCAATTACCACTACAATTTTAAGTCTAGTAAGAGTAAGAATACTAGTTTCAGAATTATTTGAAAAAAAATTAAATTTTGTCCCTGCATCAATATATTTTTTGTCAATAATTTTGTTTGCAAATAGCATACATAGTTAGGAATTCGTTATATCATTCTTCTGGATGCTTTACATTCTGGAACACTCTTATAATTTCTTTGTGCACATTAAAAACAAGTAGGAAATCCTTTGGCCCTTTTATGTATTTGGGATCAGTCTTTGCTGATTTGTACCGTAAATAAAATGGAAAGAGAATTTACTATCACACTGTCGTTAGTTCTGCCTGCGCTGTCTAAGTTTGTCAAATAGAACTTGCATTTTTTTTAGCTCTGGGAAAATGGAACTTACATTTCTTTTGTTTGTTATGAAGAAAGCATTCATTGGCTTTATCTCTTGATTTCCTTTGGAACAGAAGAGCTTCTATTCTTCTGTATACATAATTTTGTTCTTTTTTCGGTAGACTTCCTATTATTGATAAATTCAAAGACATGGGAACTGTTGTTATGGGCAAAGTAGAATCTGGTAGCATTCGCGAAGGTGACTCTATGCTTATCATGCCGAATAAGGTGCTTTATCTATTTTCTTGATCTTTTTTCAATATGCCCATTACTAGCTTGAAAAAATTTCGCAGAATAAGTTTGGTAAATTTATCTTCAGGTCCATGTGAAAGTTCTTGCCATTTTCCGCGATGAAGATAGAGTCAGGCTTGCATGTCCTGGTGAAAACTTGCGAGTCAGGGTATCTGGGATCGAGGAAGAGGATATCCTATCCGGTTTCGTTCTATCTAGCATCTGTACGGGTTTATTCCTCTATTTTTAATGTCATAATCACTTTTCTGCTTTGCTTTACTGTAGAATGGTTATGTTTTAGATTGTTTTTAGAACCAATTAGCCCCAAATCAGATTTTTAGTAGATTTTGATAAAAGTTGATGGAATGTGTGGTTAAAATTAACTGTTGACTTTGACTTAGATTTTAATCTAATTTTTTAATTGAACCAAACTGGCGCTTAATATAATTACACCCTTGCACATTGAATTGAGATTGAATATAGTTTTGGATATCACAGCTTACTGTCACTGGAGACATAAAGAAACCTATTAAATCGAAATCATTTGATTTTGTCTTCAGTCTAGTTGTCAAGTTGAAAACTACCTCTCTTCTAATTCAATTCTTGAAAGAACAAAGCACACTGAAGTAGAATGGCAATTAGGTTCTGGGGTTTACTAGAATAGTGTTATTTCACAGAATGGTACCTCGGTACTGATTCTTTTAACTAGTTCATTCATTCACTAAAATATGGTATGCAATTTAACGGCTGTCACCAAAAAAAGCTGATATCCTTAAACAAAAAGAAGGGAACATGTTTTAAGAACATTTGAGTTCTAAAATGAGCTATTTCTTTTTTGATAAGTAACGTTAGTTTGTATGTGCAGCAAAACCGATAGCTGCTGTTTCCGAGTTTGTCGCCCAGTTGCAGATTCTAGAGTTGCTTGACAATGTATGTATTTCATTTTGGTTTTTCTTCTTTCATTTTCTTTAAATTACATATGCTCGGTTTTTCTTCTCTCATTTTTCTTTCAATATATATGTTTTCTCATATAAACCATAATAATGGAAAAATGCTAATGAAATGTTCCTGTCATGTCAGGCAATTTTTACTGCTGGGTATAAGGCAGTTTTACACATCCATGCAGTTGTTGAGGAATGTGAGATTGTTGAGTTGAAGCAGCAGATTGATCCAAAAACAAAAAAGCCTATGAAAAAGAAACCTCTTTTTGTCAAAAATGGTGCAGTAGTTGTATGCCGCATTCAGGTCAGCTGTGTTATTATTGGTTAATTGTCTTAATTTTTCAGGTAATACTTATGTGCAAAAGTAGCTTGTTCTACTATGTAAGCACGTTACATGATTGTCTAGCACGTGGTAAAATTCTGAAAAGCTAAATTTCTATGGATTATTCTCAAGGAAACTATTCCAATATCATTGTGTTCATGCTTGCTCTGGCTCATGTTGATATGAAGATCCTTTAGTTAAATTTTTCTTACAGGTAAATAACTTGATATGCGTTGAGAACTTCTCTGATTTTCCCCAGCTAGGCCGATTCACCCTTCGCACTGAAGGTCAGAAAATATTTTCAATTGTTCTAGTAGTATTTTTCTCCTTTCCTTGACTTCAAATGGAATTATTGAGACTTCCATTGTTGACAGGGAAAACCGTTGCTATGGGTAAAGTAACTGAACTTTCTACTGCAAGTGATGGCATGTAAACATTTTTGTCATTAGAGGTGAGTTCTTGTCTTAGTTTTCTTGTCAAATTATACACGGTCTGTAGTTCTATATTTATTGCTTCCTCTAATCATGTGATGAATATACTGGATTGATACCTCTACGGCACTTGAGCTATAATTCCTTGTATTGGACACCTGTAACTTGTAATTTGAGTAATTAATATGATGAATCTAATTGTCCCGTCTGCCATTGCTAATAATTATTGAGTACTCAGAAACTCATCTTTGTCCCATAATAGCCTTTGGCTTTTACTGCTTATAAACTCTTCAAGGGTGTTTAATTTTACTTATAAGCCCAAGGGAAAGCATTTCAATTGTGTTGAGAAGCTCTTTGAGTATGGCTGGAAATCAAGCCTTTGTCTTTTCTACTAGCTTATAGGCCCTTTCAATTTGTTGAATGAGCTCCGAAAACTTATATGCTATAAAGAGAGAAGCTTTTGGTGCTTACGAGTTTTCTCTCTTCAAATAATTTGGATGGGTTTCTTAACTTGATGACTTGGAAATAACATATTACAAACTGCATTTTGTTTTGTGGTTAAATTCGTACCTGTTCATGTGAAATTTGAAACAAATGTGCTTATTAGGTGTTATATATGTCATGAACTGAAGCTTTTGGTGATGTTTATGGGTAATCAGAGTTGACCTAACGAAATACCAGAATTTGAAGTTGGAATTCTCTAAAGAAAAGTGAAGTTTATAAATTGTTTGTGCAAAAAGGTTCAAGACTTCATATTACCCAAATAAAAAATGTCTAAACCATACAAGGTGAAATTATTCGTTCTTGTATTGTAATCAGAATCTGAAGGTATAGATAAATTGATGCAATCCTGAAAATTAAACCGATCTAATTCCTTCATTCCAGTCTCAAAATAGGCTGTTGCAAGAGTCAAAAAGGAGTTTTTGACTTGAAGGGTAGTTATCCGCGGGTTGAGGGGTCTTTAGTCAGTAGTGTAGATTTCCTCATTGGGCATGAAAATAAGCTATTTGATGTGGCTGTCAACTATCTTTAGACTCGCATTTAGTTAAAAAGAATAAACTGTTCAGTGTATCAGTTTTTAATAATGCTGTCTATCAAAAATCTGGACACATTGCTGATTGCACATTGCTTATATATGGAAGTTGTTTGATGTTTTTTACTTTGCTTGCATATTGTTGTCTGTTAAACAATGAAATGGTTAAGAACTCTTGGTGTTTGTTTCTCTTGTTTGTGCGTGATGCGAGCAACAAACATCATTTTGCAGGTAAGTTGAGCCAACAATGACGACCTATCTACTCGTCCAACCAGTAGAAGGGGGTTTGCAACTAGTGGCAGATTGATTTTGATATAAAGCTGTACCTTTTCTAATGCACATTATTTGAGGTGTCCGTGAGTTTTGAGGGTATGTGATAAGTTATAGCTTTGTTGAAAATTTTCATCAATGGTGTCAAAGTAGGACTCTGAGTCCTCTTTTCATACCCAAATTATATTTATTGTAAAATTATTACATTTATGAAGTCTTTGGTGAAACAAGACCATCAAATATCTTATTTCTTGAGGTAACTCTTTTATGTTAGAAATTTCCCACATTGAAAAAATATATGTAGAAAATCTGCACAAGAATGGATCTGGTTAGGAGGTATAGGATTCCCCTTTAATGCAAACTTGGTAGGATTTGAAACTGAGGCACAGTACATACTTCGGTTGAACAATAGAAGGATTCGTGAATCTTGAATATTGGGTAGAAGTTGGAAGTTCTACATGGAGCAATGACGTGACAACAAATTTAGGCAGTTGATCTTCAACACTAGTTTACCCTAGTGGTGGATACCCCTGCTTGGCGTGATATAAAAAATTTAAGAACAATTGATTTTTTATAACAAATTTTATGTGATTGCACAACTTTTCAATTATATATTTTTTGAATCAAAATTTACTAAGAATCCGGGGATAAATTTTACAAATGTAATAAAAGGTCATAAAACTTTAGATGCGTTTTCTTGTTGTCTCGGAGCAGTCACCTTATTAAAACAGCAGACAGGCTACAAAGGTCAACTGTTTCTTAATTAATTTATTAATAATAATAAAAAAATAAAGAAGGTTCCATCCATCTTTACACCTCAACCCAAACCCGAGTACATGTTACATATTCTTGCGTCAACTGGAAGCAGGTATCAACACAATCATGCAAATGCAAAAATTTCTACAAGCAGAGCCAGAGATTTGTTTACACGTCCCATTCCAATTCTTAAAAGTAATTAGAGCAGGTAAAGAAGAAAACATATATAAACGCATCACCCCCCCCCCCCCCCCCCCCTTTTTTGGGTTTCTGTTATCTCAAGAAAATATATAAATTTGTGCATGTTTGATACTAAGAAATGATTTTTCTTCAATTTATATCACTACCTAACTGAATATTTTAAGTCCTCAAAGTTTCTAGTCAGTCGAGGTTTAGCGTGTACATTTACCCTTTTATTAATAATGGAGGAAGGACGTAGAGACGAACTTCCGAAGACTAACGATCTTTCAATCGACTTATAGTAACTATCTCGAGATGTGGTTTTCTTTACACTTAACCAAAAAAGGATAATCTTCCATCACACTATCTTATTTCGTGTCATGGACATAAACCTTGTTTGCTCGTTCCGGTATGGTAGATTATATATCACTGTTCATTACACTAAGGAGTCGACTACAGCTTACCAAACACGTCTTGACTTACGCATGAGAATTCTATTGCTGATTATTTCACGTATCAATTCTGTAATGACTTCAGTTGAGGTAATCCTTTCAAGACTATACTGTCAATTAACAACCACTACTACCTAAACAATATAATTTAGGGTAATGATTGTCAGCAAATTAATAATTAATCATTACCAACAATATTAAGCAAATTAAAGTGAACAACTGAATTAAAAAAAAGCAAATTTAGGTAGTTTCGATTAATAGATTTCTTCGTATTGACTTTTGAGTGAAAAGTAGGTGCATTTTAAGCTAAGTAGTGGTACTTTTAAGTGCAATTTTTCATCAAAGTGTGCAATATCTGCTTACATTGTAAGTAAAGATGTATGATCCCATATTTTCAAAAAGCTTTAGCAAATATGAGCGCAAAAGATTTGGATTTTGTGCATTCTTCATAAGCTTGATTGTTGCATTGAGCATTTGCTCGCCTCGTCTACATCCCTTATCGATCAGTAAGTCTTTTTTGGATAGTTGACAGCGTGTTGTAATGCTAGACACTGGCTAGACAGTACAATGAACAAGTTTTTGACTTTTCTATTTGTTCTTTGTACTGTCGAGTGCTTGTACAACTCGACCATATTAGTCATTTGGTTTACTCATTTGAGAATTTGGCTCCTTGTTGCAGTTGGTGATGCTGTGAATTTGCAGTTGTCAATTGATGACATTCAGGACAAGCTTGAATTTAATAATACGAGTGAGATTTCCCAGCCAACAGGTATAATGCTTGCTAAAAGTTAGACATTTCCCAGGATCAGTCGGCACGAGCGACTGAATGTGTTTTAGCAGAAAGGCCTTTTGATGCAGGAACTTAGTTTCAAATTCTTCCCTTTTCATTGCAGTTGATAATGCTGCATTGCAAGCCACTACGATAAATGCTACTCGAGATATTGTTATAGTCAACCACACGAGTGAAAGCTCCCGACCAACAGGTAAAATTTTACTAAAGAGGTGATTTTTTTTTTTCATCAGTCCTCCATAATAATAAAGGACGAAAATCCTACTTATTGTACTGATGAGTATGGTCTAATGATCATAGAAGTCCTTTTGATAAAGAGAACTCAATTTGTATTTTTTTCCCTTCTATTACAGTTGAAAATGCTGCAAATTTGTCTGTCGTCGAGACTGTTCCAAATAAGCTAATAGTTAACAACACGATGGAAAGCTTCCGGCCAACAGGTACGCGTGCTAGTAAGTACCGACAAGAAAGCTTGCTGAAAAGCCATCAGTTTCTCACTTTGAATTTTGAACTCAGTTTCTCATTTGCAGCAATTGAAAAGATGAAAATTGAGCCAATATGCAGCATTTTAGTACCAATGGCAGACTATTGTGAAATGGAAGGGGACGTGAGGATTCAAGCGAATTCTTCCACTGTGTTTTTTGTCAAGTCTGGTGTAAACGTCTCGGCTGGAAACAATTCTTGGCGTGTTCAACCTTACGCAAGAAAGGCGAATTTAGGTGCAATGAAGTATGTTAAGAACTGGACAGTAACGTTAGTGAATAATAAGGATGACATTCCAATGTGTACAAAAAATCATAGTTTTCCAGCCATCCTTTTCTCAGTTGGAGGATACACAGGTAACCATTTCCATGATTTCTCAGATTTGGTGATGCCAGTATATTCGACATCGTTGAGGTTCAAAAGGGACGTACATTTTCTTACGACTGATACAAAACCGTGGTGGGTATCAAAATTCCGAGGATTGCTTAACAAACTATCCCGACATGAGATCATCGACATGGATAGAGAAAAAGAAGTCCATTGCTATACAAAAGTAGTCGTTGGCCTTAAATCACACAAAGAGCTTATAATCAATCCTTCAAAATCCCAAAATAATGGATTGTCGATGCATAACTTCAGACAGTTCCTTCGACAAACTTACTCACTCGAGAGAGCAAAGGCAATCGAGTTGAAGAAGGGGGAAGAGAAAAGGCCTCGTTTGATGATTATATCCAGGAAAAGGACTCGTATTCTAACAAACGACGCTGAAATAACTCGACTAGCTCGCAAAATGGGATTCGAAGTTATTGTAGACGAGGCTGATCATTCGACAAACCTTTCAAGATTTGCACAAATAGTGAATTCTTGTGATGTACTAATGGGAATTCATGGAGCTGGATTAACAAACATGATTTTTCTCCCGGATAACGCTGTTTTAATCCAAATAATTCCATTAGGAGGCATTGATGGATTTGCTAGAACAGACTTTGGAGAACCATCTGATGGTATGAACTTAAAGTACTTGGAATACAATATTAAGATTAAAGAGAGTTCCTTGAGTAAACAGTATCCGTTGGATCATCCAGTTATTAAAGATCCAAGATCTGTCCATATCAAGGGTTGGCATGTTCTTAGGAAAACATACTTGGATCAGCAAAATGTGACAATTGATTTGCATAGGTTTAGAGGAACATTGGCTAAAGCTATGAAGATTTTACATCATTAGCTTGACTTTCATGTTATGTACTTATTTCTGTTCATTTTTATGTATTCTTTTCAATTATCTATTCATGTGGGAAAGAGCTGGTTTTGTAATCTTGGTTTCCCACTCCACCCCCACAAAACCTTATTTGCTGCTTCTTATATCGACTTGAAAACAATAAAGGGTGAAGGATCGAATGATCAAATTGGGTTCAAATGAATTTGAATGAGGGTGGGTCCAGTGGCCTAGAGGCTAGAGCCCACGGAGGTGATGTTGGGGCTCATTTTTTATGAGACGAGCTTGTTCAGTTCAACTTGTCAAAACTTATGTTAGGAAATGATCATTTTTACACCTTTATATAGTTCAAATGTCGGAAGATAATTTTGTCCCTTGATTATTTGGAAAGTTGTTTGGAGTGGGATAGTGGTTTAATATGTCAATCGTTGCTAAAGTTTCTTAAATGGTTTCAAGTCATCATTGAACTTTAAAAGTTTTCAAGTAAACACTGATTTTCTTAAAATATTTCCAGGTTGTCATTGATCTTTAAAAATTTTCAGTTGCAACCGAAGTTAATCAAAATGTTATTTCATATATTACTCGCTCTTTTAAAAATTAACAAAGTTGATAAAATGTAGAGAGGAATTTTCACACATGGCATGCTTCGAAATTAGTATATGCCACATCATCAAAACTATGAGTGACATGCGTTTACAAAAAGGTGAGTGACATATAGGATAACAATACTTTGGTAAGTTAATCGGCAAATCGGAAAACTTTTAAACATTTAACGACAAGTGAAAAATATTTGAGAAAGTTTAGTGACAACTAAGATATTTAACCCTAGGAGCGTAATGAAAGTTTTGAAATTTAAAAGGTCAAAAAATATTGATAGAGGATCATATTCTCGATTCATGAAAGTTCGAGACTACTATTACAAATTTCTCTATTTTCAATTGTGAAAAAATCTCTCTCCACACCGACACTGCACAAAAACACGCTTTCTGAAAGAATTTAATTGGTGAAAATAAATATAACAAAGATTTGCTCAAGTCAGCAATTTATTTGTGGAATACTTTTTTTTATTTAATTTATGAAGGGATCAATTAGTATAATAAAATGAAGTGTTTATAAAGAATCTTTAAAGAATAATTTGATAGAAATGGATAGTTGAATTGAATATTAATTATTTGTCTCAACAAACGTTTGATGAAATTAATATTCGATTTTGACCTTAAAATTATAATGAGATGACAATGAGTGTAAGAAATTGATTTATAGACTTTAACTCAACGAGATTTTGTATGTACATGAAATATATATAAACTAAAGAGAAGAGCAATTAGCATCACAATTTATCGACTTTGCCAAAGGCCGTGGTCGATTTTATGAAGGAAAATATTAATATTTTGTAAAATTTTAAGCACGAATTTAAATTCGATAGAAAACATGAAAGAAAACCCTTTTCATGTTTAAAAAAAATTTCTTTATAAATAGAATTTTCATAAATTTCGAAGTATATTTGTACAAAGAAACAATATATTAAAGAAGAGAGACATGCCATAAATTTTGCCGATTTTCATATGATTTAACATTTGTCAAAATTGTTCAAACATGAATCTTAAAATCTCAAAATTTCTTGCTAGTCGGCAATGTTGAAAAATAAAAAACTTAAAAAGTTTCATTCATTATTTAATCTAATCAGTAGATCATACCAAGCCTTCTATATGAAATTTAAATGAGACGCCTACTCATTTTAGGGAAATATACACACGAAGTCAACATTTTTAACCAAAATCAAACCATAACCAGAGGTTTCAGTTCGGTTTAAAAAAAAAAAAAAGAACTAGAATCAAGAAAATCGATCAAATCTCGAACGATATTTGAATTGGAATTGTGGTATCCAACTCTGAAATCGAATTTGTCATTTTATATAATTTTTTTACAGTCTATTCATCCTAACTAAATGATCTAATCTAACAAGTAGCAAGTTTGTAAAGACCAAACAAATAACTAGTTTGCAAGATCCAACTATTAAGTACAATAATCAATTAGATTAATTTAGTTGAATAATTGAAACATATCACTTTTCTTGTAGTTATTTTTGATCAAACGCTAAACGCTGCTCGCTCCATGGATCTCGAGGTGCACATAAAGCCGAGCTCAAAATTGTATACTATTTGGTAGATTATTTGCAGTGGATTAAAAAAAAGTATACAATATGTATTCGATAATATTTTATATCTTATTGATATTTAGGCAATATTTATATTGTCAACTAATGGTATTTTTTTTCCTAACAATGGTATAGATAGACCTGATAAGTTCGTTTTATACACTTATTTTATGCCACGAATACAAACAATTGTTGGCAAATATGTTGAAAACCCACTTAATTCTATGTGTTTTGCAGGTCAATGTGATGAATGTGGCGGAAATTATGAGAAACAAAGTGAAAAATGACAAACGGAAAAAAATCAAAGTTTAGGGACCTAGTTGCAAATAATCGAAAGACGACCCGGAGGAAGAATTGAGCACGTGGAGATGGCTATGTCAAATTGAGTTAGGGAATGAAGTATTGATTGAAGAGGAAATGGGAAAAGATATCGAGAAATGAAAAATAGAATTTGAGGACCACAATGCAAGTTTCGTGGATTAGATATATCTATGTGGCCATATAGCTTTTGAGCTATACGGTCGCATGACCTATTCAACAAAAAAGACACCACTTTTGTTCTACTATGCGGTTACATAGTAATATATTATGGGGTCGCATAGTATAAATATTTGACGAAATTTTTGTTTTCTTTTTTCGAGTCAAATACCTATGGAAACAAGTTTTGGGATGCATATAAAAACTCCAGAGCCATTTAGAATGAGGGGGAGGAGATTCATAAAGGCTTTAAGAGAAGAAACAATGGAAGAACAAGGAGAGCAACATTACGAAGCGAAGATTAAATTCAATAATTGAATTGGTGATGTCGTTCTTCATTTATTTTTCTAATTTTCTTCATTCTACCATGCTAGGTTAGTTTAATTCAGTACCAGAGTTAGATGAACTATGTAATATGATTCCTAATTTTCAGTTTTACAATTCTTGCATTAAACAACAAAAATAATGATGCACAAGGATACTTGCATTATTAGAGTAAGATTCCAAGTTTGATTCACATGTCATAATGAAGATCACGGAACTTAATCACAAGAAAAAAAACCGCACCCACACCCACAACCACACGCACCAAAACCCACAACCGCAAACACATACAAACCCATAAAGAAGGGGGAGGAGGCTTACAATTGCGGTAAAAACTGACGTGAACCATGGCTGTAAGCTACGTCGACCGGAAGAAGAACGAGAAATAGAAAAACAAGACGATGATTCATTATATAGGCAAACCCTAAATCCTTTTCTATTAGGGTAATTTGCTGCTACAATCCCTAACCTTCATCCGCTTCTGTTTGGTATGTTGGTATGTTGGTCCGGCGGCCAAGGTGATCGAAAGTTGGGGATTTTGCCTTCAAAGGTGGCAGTTTAGGGGGTGATGATTTTTTCACGTTTGTGACTAATTTGCATATTTTTAAAAGTTTGGACCCATAATTACAATTTATTCTTTGTTTTTCTTTTCTTTTCTTTTTATTTTATTTTAATAGAAGGGTAAAATGATAAAAAAGAGACGAAAATGATGTTAAGCGCTACAAAAGTGAAATGTAAAAACGTTTTGTGCCAATAAATGAAAGGTAGAGATGTTTTCCACGATAGACCTCAAAAGTAGGGACATTTTGTGCCAATTACCATTTTCTTTATATTAAACTTTGACGAAAGGATTTTGCAATAATTATAAGTGAAACTCCTCACTTTCAATTAAAAAAAAAAAAAAAAAAATCTCTTATCCAAATAAGTAGCTTACTTGTTTACCAATATGTATAGGGCCATACAACCAAAAAATGGCAAACCATGTTCGTAGGGCTGTTCGTGGGTTGGTTAGGTTCTGTTCCAAAATTTTTGGGTATTTAATAAATGGAATCGTCGGGTTCAAATGTAATTATGGACCGTTCAGGTTCGGTTCCGTACTATAATTAAATTTTTCAATATTTACAATAACACTACGTAAATATAAGTAATGATATTTTATTCGTAAATTTTACAAATTAACGTAGCCTAAATAAAAAATATATAAATAACTAGTTGTCGAATAACATTAATTCAATGCATACAAATACTAAAATGTAGATATTAATATTAAAATATCGGTGATCCATATCAATAATTCATTTGCTTCAACTGTTTTAGGAGTTAAAGAACCGTTTTAGGCTTCAACTGTTTCATGTAGTCATATCAATTATCAAGATATAATTATGGTGGAGATCCATAATCTTTACAAAAACTGCAAATGAATCCCAAACTCTATTGTTTCTTGTTTTTAAAATGGGCTAATAGATTTTAAAATGATTTGGGCTTTAAAACTAAAATTATGAAACGATCTGATTTATTTAATTAATTTGTTAATTTATTTAGAAAAAATAAAACAATTCAATTATTTCAATAAATAAAAAAATAAAAAATTATTTAGTTTCGGTTCTTGGTTTAGACCCGAGACCCGACCCAAACACATCGGTTCTCGATTCGGGTACCCGTTTATGTATTTAACTTATGAAGAACCGCTCGGTTCAGGTTCGGTTCGAAACTTTTG
Source organism: Fraxinus excelsior (assembly GCA_019097785.1). Classification (NCBI taxonomy): domain Eukaryota; kingdom Viridiplantae; phylum Streptophyta; class Magnoliopsida; order Lamiales; family Oleaceae; genus Fraxinus; species Fraxinus excelsior. The sequence goes on along the minus strand of CM032637.1, from coordinate 11,239,399 downwards.
GACACCCCTACATATTCCGAATTTTTTTGGCAAAGTTTAGCTCTTGTCTGGGCCCCATTATAAAAAATGCCTTTTTTCTTTCTTATTTTAAACTATACATTCTCCAATAAAATAATATTATACGTAAACTCATTTTTTTTTTATATTTTAACTATATGTTCTTAAAAAAATCACTATTCCGATTTTTTTTTTTCTCAAAATCTATTTCTAATGGAGTCCTAAGGACTTGACAAAATTCTCAAAAAGAACTGACTGAACCGAACTTGAATCAAACTGAACGATTTTTCTTAAATTAAATACCCGAACGAATAAAAAACCAAATATCGCTATTTTTTTATCTTAAATAAGTCAAATTTTTTTTATTTTTTTCGAAATTTTTTTGCAACTAATTAATTTAGCCCAAACACAAAATATGATTTTCCTATATCTAATTTTTAGCCCAAATTCAATTAATCAAATTGACCTAAATTTTACCTAAATCTCTTATTCTAGAGTGGTGCTGATTCTATCTGTAGAAATCGAATTGTAAGCTTCTCTTTATTATTTTGAGCTCTCTATTTTCCTCTTTTTGTGATTTTAACTGTCGAATCTATGGAAAATTCAATAAACAGAGACGCAAAAGATATCAAGAGATTGGACTACATTATTTTGTAAGAGTTAAAATTGAACATGTCATTCATTGAATTAATGAAGTGTTGTTGTAAATATAAAAAAAAATTATTATAAGGAACCCGAGAACTGAACTGAACGATTCCATAATTAAATCTGGACCCGGCGATTCCATTTGCTAAATATCCGAAAATTCAGGTTCGGTTCGATTCTCCTTAAATCGAACTGAACTGGACTATGTCCAGCCCTAAGTCCAATGGGCTTAAATTATAAAGGGAAATTGACACGGAGGGTCCCCAACTTATGGTATTGTTGTTCATATGGTTCCTAACTTCTTAAACCTTTTTACTTAACGAACATAATTAGTCCTTTTGGATGGTTTCGATCTAATTGATAGTTAAAATGGTCAAGCTTTAGATATAAAGACTAACATGTCCTTACTTTAGTTCAACATACAAAATAAATTAAGTAAAAATGGAAAAATAAAAATATAAGACAAGGAAAAATTAACTCATCCTACCACCGCCAATTCCTATCTCCAATGCAATCTGACATTGCTTAAAAAATTGTCATATAAGCAAAAATAAAATGTATTTTGAAAGAAATATCTCTAATGCATGTTGTACAAACTCTGCGAAAATTGATGTACTGGTAGAGAAGTCCATTGCTATACAAAAGTCGCTGTTGGCCTTAAATCTCACAAAACAATGAATTGTTGATGCACAAGTTCATATAGTTCCTTCGACAAACTTACTCACTCGAGAGAGCAAAGGCGATCGAGTTGAAGAAGGGGGAGAAAAAAGCCCTCGTTTGATGATGATATCGAGGAAAAGGACTCGTTTCGTAACAAACGACGCTGAAATAACCCGACTGGCTCGTGAAATGGGATTTGAAGTTATTGTAGACGAGACTAATCATTCGACAAACCTTTCAAGATTTGCACAAATGGTGAATTCTTGTGATGTACTAATGGGAATTCATGGAACTGGACTAACAAACATGGTTTTTCTCTGTAATAATGCGGTTTTAATCCAAATAATTCCATTAGGAGGCATTGATGGATTTGCTAGAACAGACTTTGGAGAGCCATCTGATGGTATGAACTTAAGGTACTTGGAATACAAGATTAAGATTAATGAGAGTTCTTTTGAGTAAATAGTATCCGTTGGATCATCCAGTTATTAAAGATCCAAGATCTGTCCAGAGCAAGGGTTGGGATGTTCTTAGGAAAACATACTTGGATCAGCAAAATGTGACAATGATTTGCATAGGTTTAGACGAACATTGGCTAAAGCTATGATCAAGATTTTACATCATTAGTTGACTTTCATGTTATGTACTTATTTCTGTTCATTTTTATGGTTTCTTTTCAATTATCTATTCACGTGGGGAAGAGCTGGTTTTGTAATCTTGGTTTCCCACTCCACTCCACCAAACCTTATTTGTTAATTCTTATATCGACTCGAAAACAATAAAGGGCGAAGGATCGAATGATCAAATTGGGTTCAAATGAGGGTGGGTCCAGTGGCCTAGAGCCCACATAGGTCATGTTGGGGGCTCATTTTTTATGAGACGGGCTTGTTCAATTCAACTTGTCAAAACTTAAGTTATGAAACAATCCTTTTTATACCTTTATATAGTTCAAATGTTGGAAGATAATTTTGTCCCTTGATTATTTGGAATGGGTAAAATATACATGTTAGAGTGGGAGGGTGGTTTAAAATTTAAATACATCTATTCTTACTAAAGTTTCGTAAATTGTTTCAAGTTATCATTGAATTTTAAAATTTCTCGAGTTGTCACTAATTTTCTCAAAATATTTCTTAGTTATCATTGATCTTTAAAAGTTATGAGAGTTGCATCCGAATTACCAAAATGTTAGTTCCTGTCACTCGCTCTTTTTAAAGTGAAATTAATACATGCCACCTCATCAAAATCGCGAGTGAAGTGCGTTTTTGAAAAAGGAGAGTGACGAGTGACAAATAAGATAACAATATTTTGGTAAGTTGATTAGCAATTAAAAAAACTTTGAAAAAGTCAATGGCAAGTGAGAAATGTTTGAGAAAGTTAAGTGACAACTAGGATATTTAACCCTAGGAGCGTAATGAAAGTTATGAAATTTAAAAGGTCAAAAAATATTGATAGAGGATCAAATTCTTGATTCATGAAAGTTTGAAGATTACTATTGCAAATTTCTCTATTTTCAATTGTGAAAAAATCTCTCTCCACACCGACACTGCACAAACACACGCTTTCTGAAAGAATTTATTAATTGGTGGAATCACTTTTCATGTTGGTGAAAAGAAAGATATCAAAGATTTGCTTAGGTCAACAGTTTATTAGTGGAATACTTTTTATTTATTTATTATTATTTAAATTCTGAAGGTCTCAATTAGTGTAATAAAATGAGGTATTTATATAAATCTTTTAAAGAATAATTTGATAGAAATGGGAGTTGATAAATGAATAGCAATTATTGTCTTATTAAACGTTCGATGTAAATTAATATCTGATTTTGACTTTAAATTATAATGAGAAGATAATGAAATCCAAACAAGCAATAAGTGTAAGAAATTGATTTATAGATTTTGCCTCAATGAAATATATAAACCAAAGAGAAGAACAATTAGCATCACAATTTATCAACTTTTGCCGACGTGGTCGAGTTTACAAAGGAAAAATTCCTATTTTGTAGAATTTTGAGTAAGAATTTAAATTTGATAAACATTTTTCACGTTAAAAAAATCTCTTCGTGAATCTTAAATTGTATTTGTGCAAAGGAACGATATATAAAAAAGAGACATGCCATAAATTTTTTCCATTTTCATATGATGTATAAAATATGTCAAAATTGTTCAAACATGGAATGCAAAGTTGAAAAATAAAAAACTTCAAAAGTTTAATTCATTTATATTACCAAACCTTCTATATGAAATTTGAATGAGAGGCCTGCTCATTTTAGGGAAACATACACATGAAATTCTTTGTACATAAGAGTGAACATTTTTAAACCGAAATCGAACCTTTCGAACTATAATCAAAATCAAATCAGAACCAACGGTTTTAGTTCATGTTAAAAAAAAAAAAAGAACCAGAATCAAGAAAATCGATCAAATCTCAAATGATATTTGAATTGGAACTGTGGTATCCGACTCTAAAATCGAATTTGTCATTATATATATATATTTTAAATTTTTACAATCTCTTCACCCAGACTAAATGATCTGACCCAACAAATAACGAGTTTGTAACTATCCAACAAATAGCTAATTTGCAAGATTCCACTAGTAAGTACACATAAGGTGCAGTCAAAATTGAATACTGTTTGGTTGCTTATTTTCTGAGGATTAAAAAAGTTTTGAAATATATATTTAGTAACATATTTTATTTCTTGTTGATATTTATATTGCTAACAATTTTCTATTTTTTATTTTTATGAATGATATGGATAGATCCAACAGTTTCAGTTTGGGATCAATTCCAGTAATTAAGTGGACCCAATTTATTCCATTTATGAAATAACGGAAGTGTAATGAGTGATTACGGATATTGAAATACTCGAATTGACTGATCACCTAATGTTCAGACCTAACTATAAATCAAAATTACTATCAATTTATGGACAATACTACATGTACATCATCTTTTTTACCTACACTCACAATAGGGTGTAGAAACCACACATTTGAGAGTTTTTTTATTCACGCAGGCCCTGTGCACATGTGAGAGAGTGTAACATTTTTCGGTACAAATAGAAATATCCAACAATTTATCACTTTTTTCATGAAATACATTTCCCATCTTATTATAATCTCCTTGTAATTAAGTTATTGACTTTATTTTTTATTATAAGTGAAACTTTTCTTATACTTTCATAAAAAAGATTTCTCTTATCCAAATAAGCAACTTGCTTGTTTATCAAAACACTAGGTTTAAGCAACGTGCAATGCACGTTTGCTTAGTTATATATAATTTTTTTAGTTCATTAAATAATTAATGATGTAATGTTTATGTAATTAATAAATAATTACACATTGTGATATATTAATTTTAATTTGAATAATGTTAAATTCTAAATTAAAATGTATAAGTTTGTGTTTCGTACTATTATATTATATTAAATTTTGTATTTAATCATGAACTTTTTATACATAATAAAATAATAGATAACATTATAATACAAAACTAAATAAATAAATATTTTTTCTTCATTGAGTTCAATGTACCTTACCAAATAAACTATTAGCATTTTTAAATTAATAATATCCACATCCATTTTGTTTTTTTAGTTTCATTTTTTCCTAGTGACTAAAATGTAGTAGTACAAAGTTTTTTGCATTTTCCATTCATTTATTAATAATGTTCTAAAAGGCGTAATGCATTGCGAGACGTCTATATTGAGAATCAAGAATCACAAGTTTATGCATGTCAATACGAAGAATAAGCGTCATAATACGTTTCGTATTTTTAATATTATTTTAATTATTTTTAAGACATTAAATATATTTTTATTTTAAAAAATAGTTTTTTTCTATATTATAAAAAAAATAGATTTTTTACTATATCATAAAATCATCTAATATTTAAAAATAATACTTACTAAACATTTAATATAATACTATAATATTGCTAAATAGTGTTAGGAGAATTTTAATTTTTTTTATTAATTAAAGAACTAAATATAAGCATTAATCATAGGATTTATACGAAAAGTTTGCGGATTTGATAATTCCGATATCTGAAAATGGAGATGAAGGATTTTGATTCACAATCGAGAATGATTCCGACGTGAAGTTTGTGGGAATTCAACTGGGGTCGAACCGAATGCAATAAATACATAAAAATAATTTAAAGTAAATCTATCTTTACTAATTATATTCATTATATATTCTACAATTAGTCCCAACACTAAAAATTAAAAATAAATATGTTAAAATAGTTTACTTTGTTAAATTAAAATATTTTAAACTTATAGAAAATAATATCTAACATTAATATATTAATAATCAAGTGCAATTTAAATTAAATTTGAAAATTAAATAAATGAAAAAATGAAAGTGAATATTACAATTTAATTAGTTGTAATTCAAAATCAAATTAGTCAATTAGACATACATTTTAAAATGATTTTGATGAACATTCTAACATTTTTTTTTTCACTATCCCACATTGGAAATTTATAAAATTATTGGAGTTAAGAGCATATATAAAATGCACAATCCCACATTGGAAGTTTATGAAACTTTTGAAGAGAAGTGAATCTATAAAATGAGCATGACATCCAATACTTCTACATGGACTTTAGAATTGTAAATTTTGAAGTCTAATTATGGAGTTAAAATATTTTTAAATTAAAAAAATTCCGTTAGTTTTTCCGTTAAATCAAGAAATTCCGTTAGTTTTTCCGTTAAACCAACAAATTCCGTTAAATAGACACTTTTTATATATAGAAAGATATAGGTTATACAACCAAAAAATAGCAAAGCATGTGTGGAAGTTGTTTGCAAAGTTTAAATTATGAAGGAAAATTGGCACAGAGGGTCCCTAACTTATGGCATTGTTGTACACATGGTCCGTAACTTCTTAATCTTGACGCAAACATCTCCACCCTTTTACTTAATTAGCATAATAAGTCCTTTAGGATGGTTTCTGTCTAATTGATAGTTAAAAGGGTCAAACTTTTGATATAAAGACTAAAATGTCCTCACTTTAGTTCAATAAATAAAATAAAAAGGAAAAATAAAAATATAAGACAAAACTCATCCTACCAACCAATCCCTATCTTCAATGCAATATCAGTTGTTTAAAAAATTGTCATATAAGCAAAATAAAATGTATTTTAAAAAAATTATCTTTAATGCAAGTTGTATGGACTCCGCAAAAAATGATGTGGTAGATAAGAAAATAGCCGTCTAAATTCAAAGCTCGGTTAGATACGTTAACTCAGCAAAATTTATATTTCATATGAAGATTTAAATGCGATTTTATTAATATTTTAAGATAATAAAGACACATAAATAACAATCCTTAGAATGCATTGAAAACCAATTTGAACTTGAGTGATCACTTATAGATATCATTGTCATGTAGATTAGCGTCCAAATTAAAGTCCAAATTATCATATGTCAGTTGCACATACTCAACTTTGGTAACTAGTTACTGGAAGATGAATGGGTTCCAACCTAGTGTTGCTACATTTACTACATTGAACAATTCATTCTATCAAAATGGAAGATTGTAAGATGCCTATGAGGTGTTGATTTAATGATTAAAATTGGGTGATTAAAATGGTTGGTGGAGAAGACGGAGAGTGACATCAGCGTGTTGCGGAAGAGCAATTCGTTTTTGTTTTGGGATGGAGGTGGAGGTGAAAATTGGTGGGGAAGGCAAAGGCTGTAGCCGTGGAAAGTGGTAGCGACGGGTTGTGGTGTGGAATAAGGAGGAGGCGAGGGCTGGTTTTGATTCAATTTTGGTGGGGTGAAGTTGGGGGTGGGGTTAGCGGAGATTAACAAATGCTTTTATTATGCTTTTTAATTGTTTTATGTGAAAAATAATGAATTTATCATTTTTCCCATTTTGGATTTGATCAAAATTAATTTTATTAGTCAACTAACGGTCATCCATTTGGACTCCAATTGCATATTTATGAAAGGTTTGGGACTTTCGCAGCCACAAAATGAAGATTAAGGTAAAGTCTGCAAAAATTGAAAAGATTAGGGACTGATGCTACAATTTTCCCTTTTATTAATGTCATATTATTTAATTTTTTCTTTTCAACTTATTTTATTTTATTCTATTATTTTACTATAAGTAAGGGCATTTTATTATTTTAAATCTAAAAATTTGACTTTTTTAAAAGCTAATTGGATGGAAACCATCCAAAAGGACAAATTCTGCCTATGGAGTGGAATGTTAGGGATGTTTCCAAATTTTATATGTTGGAGATCATTTGCAGAGCAACCACAAAAGTTAAGGACCATTTGCGCCAATTTTTTCAATTATTAATAAATAAATAAGTGAAAGATATGTGAATACTGCAGGTAGGTTTCACAAAATAAATGAATAAATGTAGTTTGATGGATTACAAAATTTATAAAGGGTAAGAGGAAATCTGGAAATCTATTTACTCACCCCGCTAATATTGTGTAAATTACTAGTACACAAAAACATGTTTTGGACAGAAGTTGAAAATAAAAGGAGAATAGATTATTTTTGTGCACGAGTAATTTTGAATTGTGAACTAAAACAAAGTTTAGTAGTATAAAGTGAGCCAACCCATTTTGACACGGCCACAAAGAGTTGAATTATCGTCATGAATCATGATACAACTTGTAATTATGAGTTTATGAATATCTAAATTCAGTTCAAGTTTTTGAGAAGTTTAAAGATAAGCAAAAGTTAACTCGTGGGTAGTGTTATAATTTGAGTGTGACTTGAATTCCATTTGAGAGGTCTATTGAGTTGATTATATGTTTTGAAGAAGTAAAAGATGACAAGGAGAAGAATTCGATGGAAGACCACTCGCTAACCTCGCAGGAGACGCTCAAACGTTAATTTCAATAACTCCACCGCTTGCTAACCGCCTAGCCAGTGCTCGAATGGTCATGTTATCCGGCCAGAAGTCTAATTGTGATTTTAACAAATTTTAGACTCCTATTCAACCTCAAATACTCCATTGTTTGTTAGACCTATTATATTAGGATTTCACCTTATGTTATACTCTTCTTTGTATTATATATATGAGGAGTAAACCTCTTGAAAAAATTATCCTACACAAGATATTAGTGAATTCTCCTCATTTGCTCGTGATTTTTTCCGTAGTTGGATTTTCATGTAAATATTGTGTTCTTATTATTATTTTTCATAATGTCATATTCTCGTTTGAGTTTCAACAAATTGGTATTAGAATAAAATTGATATATGTTTTATTCTAATAAATGGTATTAGAGCTATGTTTGATTTTTCGCGTGTGGCAAATATTTGGCTTTTGGATTGTAACACTATATTTTCATTATAATAGATAAAGATATGAGTAGTGCTCGCTCATATAGATTTGGATGATAAATTAGTTTCTGCAAATCAGAATGGTAAAGACTTAGAAGTTTTAAGAGAAGCTACTATTGCAGAAGATAGTTATAGTGACGGAGAAACTTAACAAGGATTAGATTCTTGATACAGTTTGCACGTTTCATAGGTGTCCTAATTGGGATTGGTTTTCAACATTTGAAACTATTTCTAAAAGTGCTATAATAATGGGAAATGCACTCGGTAAGACAACTAGTATTGGAAGGATCAGAATTATGATGTTTATGTGACTGTAAGACACTTGGTAATGTGAAACATGTTCCGAATTTAAAGATAAATCTTATTTTTTTTAGTACTCTTAATTCAAAAGGATATAAGTACACCGATAAACGTGGAGTCCTGAGGGTTAGCAAATGTGACCGTGTTGTGATGAAGGGCAGAGAAGGTTCCAGTTATATGTCTTGCAGGATTCCAAAGAATCGTTGAAGTTTGGTTTAGGGTCTATATTAGAGAATACAACTCAATCTAGTTCAGAAGTTAGGGGTAATGTCGTTTTGGTACAACTACTAGTGGTGCTATATTATTCTATAGTTAAAGACAGACAAAAAAGATATTAGGCTTTCATAGAGGTACATTGAGACTGATTTGGTTTCTTATGCTCTGAATGCAACTGAGTTTGAGTAGGGCTTGAACTTGGTTGGCATTTGTTGTTGAGTTTGCCCTTAGTGGTTTTTGTAGAAGACGGAGAGAGTTTTTGTTGGAAATTTTTTTAGTTGAAGAGTGAAGTATGTTCCTTGCATTGAAATTCATATCAAGGTAGAGATTTGTTAGAATATGGGTGTGGCCTAAATCCTATTTGGAAGTTGGTTATATGTTTTAAAAAAGTCTTGAAGAAGTAAAAGACGACAAGGAGAAAATTCAACGGCAGAACGCTAACAAACCATGCAGGAGGCACTCGAGCATTAATTTCAGTAACTCCACTGCTCGCTAATCGCCTGGCCGGTACTCGAGCGATGGATTGACCATTGGCTAGCCATAGGACCACCGCTCAAGCAACCGTGTTACCTGGCCAGAATTCTAATAATGATTTTAGCAGTTTTTGGACTCTTATTCAACAACAAACATTCCATTATTTGTTAGGCCTATTATAATAGGATTCTACCTTATGTTAGACTCTTCTTTGCATCATATACACGAAGAGTAACCCTCTTAAAAAATTCATTCTACACTATTTGTAATCTTCCATATTTGATATTAGTGGATTCTCACCTTGTACTCGTGGGTTTTTCCCTGGTTGGATTTTCAAGTAAATCTTGTAATTTTGTTATTATTTTTCATATTTTCATATTTTCACTTGATTTCAACAATTTGGTATCAGAGCAAACTCGTATCCGTTTTTATTCTAACGGTAATTTTTCGTATCCAAACACATTTGAATGCATAATTTTTAACTTATTTTCATGGTTAGCCAATACAAAAACTATTTATTTTAAAAATTAACTTGTTAGTAAACTTGTTAAACTTAGCCAAATATTCATGAAAATAACCTTGTGATTTTGTTCAATAAACATAAATCTTATGCTACTATATTAATTTCCTACAACAAACTACATTTTACTAAAAAAAAAAAAAATCTCAATTCTCCCAAAAATCCACCTAAAATAACTACATTACAAATAAGAAATTGAAACTCTAACCTATTAAGTTCACAATTGTTCAAACAAATTTACAAATGTGCTTCAAACTCAAATTGCTACAAAAAACTCAGCAGACAGGCAAATCACTAGGAGGTGGAAGCACACATTGTGATGTTTTGGACCATTTTAACGATAAATCCCATGGCTAAACCCCAAGTGCATGTTCTTCAAGATGGAAATGTATAAACCATACTCTTGGATTGTTTGCATTTAACCTATGTTGTAGTTTGGCCCAAATTCTAGTGGGTATTGGAGTATAAATTAAAGTGGTTTTGAAGAGATCAAAATTATGGACCGGAGGAAAAAGTCACCACATTTTCGTTAGCTGGCCGCTCGAGCTAGCCCGGTGGAAAACAACTTGAGAGTTTGTCGCTGCCCCGTCGCTCGAGTGAGGGAGTTTTCACTCTCTGTCGCTCGAGCGACAGGTTTATCCAGCCCAAGCCGTTTTGTTTTTTGACGCAATTTTGTTTTCCTATTCTCCTACAACTTGTCTCTAGGGTTTATATATATATATATATATATATATCACGACTTGTAATGTATAAAATTATTAAGAAAAAGAGAGAGAACATTCATACGACATTCTCGAGAGCTTAGATTTCAATTGAAATTATTGAATTCTTGATATTATAAACACAAAACTATTGATTATAGTGGATTCTTCTCCTCTGAAATTCTCGTGTTCTTATTTTTTTTGTTTTTATTTCATTAGCATCATTATCTTGCGATCCAAAATTCATAACAAGTGGTATCATAGCGCAATGGTTATTGTTCCGTATGATGACAATGAAGTATGACATTCCGTTGTTGGCTAGAAATACAATATTTACATTATGGCAAGTGAAGATGTGAGCGGTGTTGGTGCATATGGATTCGGAGGAAGTCTTGCTTGGCTTTGATATGATGTCTGTTGCTTGGACGCAGGATGAAAAGCGGCGTAGGGATCGAAAAGTCCAATCTCAAATTTGTCTACATCTCTCAAATCAAGTTCTTCATGTTCTTAAGGAAAATAGTGCCGCTGCATTGTGGTTGAAGTTGAAACAGCTCTGCATGACAAAGAGCATGACCAACAGGCTACACTTGAAACAACGCTTGTATTCTCACCAGATGTCTGAAGATGCGTCATTGAATGATCACTTAACTATGTTCAAAGAAATCGTTGCTGATTCGGAGACATTGGAGGTTAAGTATGACGATGAGGACTTGATTTTGATGTTGTTGTCTTCGCTGCCACCATCATATGTGAGTTTTAGGGATACTATTCTTTATAGTCAGGATACTCTAACCATGAAAGAGGTTTACGATACTTTACTATCTAAGGAGAAGATTATGGATCTTGTTAGAGGATCTGGAAATCATGTTGAAGGCTTGGTTGTGCGTGAGAGGAATCAAGATAGTAATCTTGGCATAAATATGAGGGGTAAGAAGAAGGGACACATTAGAGCTGATTGCTATGCCATGAAAAATAGAAATAAAGCTGATGGTGCTACAGAGAAAGGGAAGTAACCTGTTAATACAGTAAATGTTGATGTTGTGGAAGGTGAGTAAAGTAGTGAAGAGCTTCTTGTGATTTCTAACGGAGATTCTAAACATTGTGATGAATAGATTCTTGACTTGACTTGTGCTTTCATATGTGTCATAACAAAGACTGATTTTCAACATATGAAGGAGTTTTGAGATGTGCAGTAATTATGGGAAGCAACGAGTCTTGTAAAATTACCGACGTCGGTACAGTTAGAATTAGAATGTTTGATGGGGTTGTCAGAACACTTACAAATGTAAGATATGTTCCATAACTAAAGTGGAATCTCATATCTTTGAGTTCACTTGACTCAAATGGCTACAGATACATCAATGAATGTGGAGTTTTAAAGGTGAGCAAGGGTGCTCTTATTGTCATGAATGGACATAAAAACTCTACACAACTATACATTTTGCAAGGTTTCACATTGTTTGGGGATGTAGCAGTTTTTACTTCTTCTTTGACAGATGATAAAGTTACAAAACTTCGGCATATGATGCTCGGGCATATAAGTGAGAATGGGATGACGGAGTTGAGTAGAATAAGACTACTTGATGGGTAGAATACCAGCAAAATAGAGTTTTGTGAGCATTATGTCTTTGGAAAATAGAAGAAAGTCAGATTTACTAAAAGAAGACACAACATGAAGGGAACACTTAAATATATCCATTAAGATCTTTAAGGATTAGCCAGGGTACCATCTAAAGGTTACTATCATTATTTGTTGAAGGTAATTGATGATTTATCCAGGAAAGTTTGGGTATTTTTCTTGAAGTAGAAGAGTGATGTGTTTGGGACCTTTAAGGAATGGAAAACATTGGTAGAGAAGTAAACCGAAAAGCAAGTGAAATGTCTACGCACTGATAATGGGTTGGAGTTTTGCTAAGATGAATTCAACGCTGAAGGTATCTTGAGACACTTGACAGTACCTAGAACTGCTCATCAAAATGGTGTAGCAGATCGGATGAACGAAACCTTAATGGAAAATGTTCGTTGTATGCTTTCAAATTCTGGGTTGCCTAAATTTTTTTGGGCTGAAACTGCTACTACATCTTGTTTTCTAATTAATCGCTCACCCTCAGTTGTCATTGATTAAAAAAAATACTAGAAGAGGTATGGTATGGTAAACCTTCTTGCAATTTTGATTTGAAAATTTTTGGGTGTCCGACTTATCCTCATATGGATAATGAGAAGTTTAGCCTAGGTCTAGAAAGTGCATATTTCTTGGGTATAAATTAGGTGTGAAGGGGTATAAGTTATGATGTCTAAAGACTAGAAATGTGGTTGTTAATAGGAATGTAGTATTTGATGAACTTGCTATGGTTTGTGGTTCATCTCTTGAGGATTATGATAAAACTGATGAGTAGAATTATTCAACTCAGGTAGAGTTGGAAATTGGTTCAAAGAAACAATCAGAGGTTACATAACATTTTACTACAGATTAGTCCAGTTCGAGATTGACAGAAAGTAATATCTTGCCTATTTTGTCTACACCACTAACACCATAATATTCAATAGCTAAGGACAAATCTCACACACAGATTAAAAGCGCCCTCAATGTGACTAAAAGCATTGATTCCATTGAAGAGTCTGCTACATATTCAGAGACAGTCAGTTGCAGTGATTCTAGTAGATGGATGATTTCTATGTAGAAGGAGATGAAGTCATTGAACAAAAATAACACTTGTAACTTTGTGAAATTACCTAAAGGTAAAAATGTGATTTGTTGTAAATGGGTGTTCAAAAGAAAGAAAGACGCATCATGGATTGAAGATGCTAAATATAAGGCTAGATTGGTGGCAAAAGACTACAATCAGATTTCAGATGTTGGTTTAACAGATGTGTTCTCACCAGTTGTGAAATATAGTTATATTCGGGCTTTACTTGGAGTAATGGCTAAGAACGATTTGGAACTTGAGCAAATGGATGTCAAGACAATATTCTTATATAGAGAACTTGAGGAGAGAATCTACATGCAACAATCAGAGGAGTTTATAGCTTCAGAGAAGGAAGACAATATGTGCTTATTGAAGAAATCCTCGTATGGATTAAAGCAGCCACCGATACAGTGGTATAAGAGGATTGATTCAATCTTGACTACTCATGTTTCGATAGATGTAATTATGATAGTTATGTGTACTTTAGAAAGGAAAGTGGTGGATCAACTACATATTTGCTATTATATCTTGATGATATGCTTATAGAAGCAAATTATAAACAGATGTCAGAAAAGTAAAATTACAACTCAGCAAGGAGTTTGACATGAAGGAATTGGGTGCAGTAAAGAAGATGCTTGGAATGAAGATCTTGGGGATAGAAAGGCTAGAAGATTATATTTGAGTCAGAAGGGATACATTGAAAAGGTACTTGAAATATTTAATATGGTGAAATTTAAGGCCGTCAGTACTCACTTGGCTGCTCACTTCAAACTCTAGCTTGTGTCCACAGTCAGATGAAGACATTGATTATATGTCTTAGGTTCCTTACTCCAGTGCAGTTGGTTCGCTCATGTATACTATGGTTTGTACAAGACCTACTTTGGTACATGCAGTTAGTGCAATTAGTAGATAAATGACTAATCCTGGCAATGAACATTGAAAAGCAGTATAGTGGATTTTCAGATACTTGAAGGGCTCTTCAAATGCTTGTTTGCATTTTGGTAGAAATTCAGATGGAGTCATCAGTTATGTGGATTCAGATTATGCAGGGGATTTTGATAAGAGGATATCACTTATAGGGTATGTGTTTACTTTTGGTAGCTGTGCTATCAGTTGGAAAGCTACTTTACAAAATACAGTAGCTTTATCTACAACAGAAGCAGAATACATGGCCGTTACAAAGGTATGTAAAGAAGTTATGTGGCTGAGAGGATTGATTGGTGAAATCAGTGAAGACTTATAGAAGTCTACATTATTTTGTGATAGTCAAGTACAATTTTCTTAACTAAGGATCAGATGTTTCACAAGAGGACTAAGCACATTGATGTGATGTATCATTTTGTGTGTGATATAATTGCTCGTGGTGATATTGTAGTGAGCAGTGTTGATACCAGTGATAATCCAGTTGATACGATGACAAAACCATTTCCTATTTCTAAATTTGAACATTGTTTGAACTTAGTGTGTGTTTGTTATTGATTTAGTCCATTGGGATTTGTTTGGAAGATGAGGATTGATATTTATTGATGGAGTTGTGACTTGATATTCTTTGTGTTGGAATTTGGTTCAAGGTGGGAATTTGTTGTAGTTTGACCCAAATTCTAGTAGGCATTGAAGTCTAAATTGAAGTGGTCTTGAAGAGATCAAAATTATGAATCGGAGGAAAAAGTCACCTTATTTTTGCTAGCCTAGCGCTAGTTGGCTGCTCAGTGAGCCCGGTGGAAAACAACACAATAGTTTGTCATCCCGCCTATTGCGCCCCGTCGCTCGAATGAGGGGGTTGTCGTTCGAGTGACATGTTTATCCGGCTCAGGCTCGTTTCGTTTTTTGACGCGGATTTGGACTATTATTCTCCTACAACTTATTTCTAGGGTTTATATATATATATATATATATATATATATATATATATATATATATGTCACGATTTGTAATGTATAAAATTATTAAGAAAAAGAGAGAACGTTCATACAACATTCTTGAGAGCTTAGATTTCAATTGAAATTATTAAAATCTTGATATTGTAAACACAAATTATTGATTATACTATATTCTCCTCCTCTAAAATTCTTGTGTTCTTATTTTCTTCATCTTTATTTCATTATCGTGATTATCTTGTGATTCGAAATTCATAACAACCTAATTGCAGCCCACCATCCTATTGGAACTGCCACTGTGTTCTTCTCTGGAGGATCCTCCAGATTGTAATAACTTGAATCCTTGGAGGAATCGAAATTCCTGAATCACCTTCCAATAACGAAGAAATTGTGTCCATGAACATGGATTGGATGGTTTTTTTCTGGATTCAGAAAGTTTGTCTCTTGAAGCACTATTTCTAGTCTTGTGTCATAAGGTGCCTCGATAATTTTCGTGCCAAATTCAGTATTCATGTTTTCTGACAGGGGATCCAGGCCAGTGTAGTTAAATTCATGTGGTGGCTTTCCCAGGAAGTCTAAGGAAAGTCCAGCCTGGAGTTTCTTGTAATGTGTTTCGAGTAACGAAGTGGAAGGACAAACGAATGATTGGTTTTTCATCGATGCGTAGAATCTTTTGTCTCTATAGCATTTACATGTTTGATTGGGAGGACAATCTTGTAGATTTAGGCTTATAGTCGCGATGACTCATCTGTCGACTTTCTTGGGAACTCTGCACGGGTATTTGGCCGATGCAAGACAATGGAGTCCATTCAAGAAACGCGCGGCAAATCCCATGTCCTC
The DNA here is from genome assembly GCA_019097785.1 of Fraxinus excelsior. Lineage (NCBI taxonomy): Eukaryota > Viridiplantae > Streptophyta > Magnoliopsida > Lamiales > Oleaceae > Fraxinus > Fraxinus excelsior. Next base: position 11,223,171 of record CM032637.1, on the reverse strand, counting down.
CATTGGAGGGGGATTATGAGGTAACGGTGGCATCAGAGTCTACTTTTCCTTTCTGGAAGTCGAGGTTTTGTATTTCAAGACGCCAATCTTGATTGAATTATCAAATGGGAAAAGTGAAGTGAGATAAGGCCCTAGCAGCCATGACAAACATGTTTGCGGAATCTGGGATTCGGTTTGCTGTTAACAGTACATTTGTCGTTTGTCCAGGGGCAATCATTATGGCTGACGTTTCAAAGGGTTTTGTATAGACAGCATCAATTTCTACAACAGTTAATGTATGATTTGTCACAGCAAAGAAAAGCTCAAGAGTTTAGAGCTGCATTAATGATTCTTAGCAAGTAGGTTTTGCCTTGTTCAACTCTCCGGATGAACGTATCCGCAATTACATCGAAAATAATCGTATACGAGAAAAAAAAATATAATTTTTTTGAACATTGTAGCAAAGGTTCGGAACATATGGCCTATGTAGCAAGTTAGTCACCAGGCACCTTATTGACGAAGTTTTTGAGATTTCAAGCGGGTTTATCATGAACTCTTACCCGAAAGGGACATAGAGACAAACTTCTAAAGACTAGCGAGCTTTCAATTGACCTGTAATAACCATCTTGCGTTGTGGTTTTCTTTTAGCCACTAGTGGAAAACCCATTACAGTTTTCGAAAAAGAAAAATCATCTAAAAATCGCCTTCATCACATTATCTTATTTCATATCTTCGAAATAAACCTTGTTGGGCTCGTTTAGTATTGTAGATTATATATCACTGTCCATTATACTATCGAGTCGACTACTGCGTTCCAACTACCAAACCTGTCTCGACTTATGCCAGAAAAATCTATTGCTTATTATTTCAAGTATCAATTTTGTGGTGACTAGTTGAGGTAATCCTTTCAAGGCACCACACTGTCAATTAACAATTACTATTACCTAAACAATATAAATTAGGGTAATGATTGTCCACTATCATCAGCAAATTAATAGAGGTATTGTGAACCCATGCATGAAAAAAAGAGAGCAAATTTAGGTAGCTTCAATTAAGGGATCTTCATCTTGACCTTGAGTGATAAGTAGGTGCATTTTAAGCAAAGTAGTGTCACTTTTAAGTGCATATTTTTCCATCAAAGTGAGCAATTTCTACTTGAATTGTAAGTAAAGATGTATGCTCCCATATTTGCAAAAAGCTTTAGCAAATTTGAGCGCAAAAGAATTGGGTTTTGTGCATTCTCCATAAGCTTGATCGTTGCACTGAGCATTTGCTCGACTTTCAAGCCTCGTTTGCATCCCTTATTGATCAGTAAGTCTTTCTTGGCTAATTCACAGCGTGTAATGCTAGACACTTGCTAAACAGTACTTCTCTTTTTGTTCTTTGTGCTCTCGTGCGGGTACAACTCGACCACGTTAGTCATTTGGTTTACTCATTTGAGAATTTGGCTCTTTGTTGCAGTTGGTGATGCTGTGAATTTGAAGTTGGCAATTGATGCCATTCAGGACAAGCTTGAATTTAATAATACAAGTGAGATATCCCCACCAACAGGTATACTGCTTGCTAAAAATTTGATATTACCTAGGATCAGTCGTCGAGTGGCACGACTGACAGACGTTTATGATAGAGCCTCGTGTTCCATCTTTCACGCATGAAAAGCTACAAACTACATACGAGGCTCAATCACAACCGTCAATCATGCCATTCGCGACAGATGTGTTTAAGCAGAAAGGCCTTTTGATGCGGGAACTTAGTTTCAAATTCTTCCCTCGAAATATTGTTAAATTTAGCGACACGAGTGAAAGCTCCCAACCAACAGGTAAAATTTTAGTAAAGATGTGATGTGATGTTTATTATCGTCCATACTTGATAATAATAAGGAAGAAAATCTTATCTATTGTATTGTCGAGTACTGTCTAATGCTCATAAAAGGCCTTTTGATAAAGAGAAATCAGATTAAATTCTTTCCCCTTTTCATTACAGTTGAAAATGCTGCAAATTTATCTATCGTCAAGACTGTTCCAAATAAGCTTATAGTTAACGACACAATAGAAAGCTTCCGGCCAACAGGTACGTGAGCTGGTAATTTTAAGTACTGATCAGTTAGCTTGCTGAAAAGCCATCAGTTTCTCACTTTGAATTCTGAACTCATTTTTCTCATTTGCAGCAATTGAAAAGATGAAAATTGAGCCAATATGCCGTATTTTAAAACCGAAGGCAGACTATTGTGAAATCGAAGGGGACGTCAGGATTCAAGCGAATTCTTGCACCGTGTTTTTTGTCACGTCTGGTATAAACGTCTCAGCTGGAAAAAATTCTTGGCATGTTCAACCTTACGCTAGAAAGGCGTATTTAGGTGCAATGAAGAGAGTTAAGAGCTGGACAGTAACATTAGCAAATAATAAGGATGGCATTCCAATGTGTACTAAGAATCATAGTTTTCCAGCCATCCTTTTTTCAGTTGGAGGATATTCAGGTAACCATTTCCATGATTTCTCAGATTTGGTTATTCCAATATATTCGACGTCATTGAGATTCAATAGGGACGTACATTTTCTTACGACTGATACAAAACCGTGGTGGGTATCAAAATTCCGAGGATTGCTTAACCAACTATCCCGACATGAGATCATCGACATGGATAGAGAAAAAGAAGTCCATTGCTATACAAAAGTAGTCGTTGGCCTTAAATCACACAAAGAGCTTATAATCAATCCTTCAAAATCTCAAAATAATGGATTGTCGATGCACAACTTCAGACAGTTCCTTCGACAAACTTACTCACTAGAGAGAGCAAAGGCGATTGAGTTGAAGAAGGGGGAGAGGAAAAGGCCTCGTTTGATGATTATATCCAGGAAAAGGACTCGTATTCTAACAAACGACGATGAAATAACTACACTGGCTCGCAAAATGGGATTCGAAGTTATTGTAGACGAGGCTAATCATTCAACCAACCTTTCAAGATTTGCACAAATAGTGAATTCTTGTGATGTACTAATGGGAATTCACGGAGCTGGATTAACAAACATGGTTTTTCTCCCGGATAACGCTGTTTTAATCCAAATAATTCCATTAGGAGGCCTTGATGGATTTGCTAGAACAGATTTTGGAGAACCGTCTAATGGTATGAACTTAAAGTACTTGGAATACAAGATTAAGGTTAAAGAGAGTTCTTTGAGTAAACAGTATCCGTTGGATCATCCACTTATAAAAGATTTAAGATCTTTTCATATCAAGGGTTGGGATGGTCTTAGGAAAGTATACTTGGATCAGCAAAATGTGACAATTGATTTGCATAGGTTTAGAGGAACATTGGCTAAAGCTATGAAGATTTTAAATCATTAGCTTGCTTTCAAGTTATTTACTTATTTCTGTTCATTGTTATGTATTTTTCAATTATCTATTCATGTGGGAAAGAGCTGGTTTTGTCATCTTGGTTTCCCCTTCCATCCCACTACACCTTTTTTGTTACTTCTTAAATCAACTTGAAAACAATAAAAGGGTTAAGGGTCGAAGGATCAAATGGGGTCGAAGGTCCTAAGATATTTGGAAAGTTGGTAAATATCTCAATTTTACTTAAGTTTTTTAAATGGTTTCAAGTTATTATTGAACTTTAATAGTTTTCCAATTGTCACCAATTTTCTTAAGATGTTTCTCGGTTGTCATTGAAATTTAAAAGTTTTCAGAGTTGCTACCATAGTTAGCAACATGTTATTTCATACATTACTCGCTTTTTGAAAAGTTAAAAGAGATGATGACATGGCAAAAGTAATTTTCACACGTCGCATGCTTCGAAATTAAGATATGACACATCATCAAAACCATGAGTGATTGCATTTTTAAAAAGGTTAGTGATGAGTGACTGATGGTTTGAGTATAAAGCTGAGAGATGAGAAAAAGACTGATGATTTGAATATTTTAATAAGATTTTTGAACTCATTTGCACTTTTTAAAAAGTTTGGGAGCATAATTGTAATTTATTTTTATTTTATTTTATTTTTTGTTTTATTTAAATATGAGGGTATATTGGTCATTTTACATTGAAAAATAGTGAAAATGACGTTTTTTTGCAACGAAACGTTGAAATAAGGACGAAAATGTAAAAAAAAAAATGAAACGTAATGACGTTTTACGTAATAAGTGTCAAACGTAGGGACATTTTGTGCTATTGAGCAAATACAAACATGTTTGAAATGTAAGGACGTTTTCCGCATTAAGTGTCAAACGTAAGGACGTTTTGTGCTTAAGCCTTTTAATAAGATTTTTGGACTCACTTGCACTTTTTAAAAAGTTTGGGAGTATAATTATAATTTATTTTTTTATTTTTTATTTCATTTTCTTTGTTTTATTTAAATTTGAGGGTATATTGGTCATTTTACACTGAAAAATAGTGAAAATGACTTTTTCCACATTGAAACGTTGAAATAGGGGCGAAAATGCAAAGAAAATGAAACGTTGGAATGTTTTGCACACTAACTGTCAAACGTAGGAACGTTTTGTGCTAATAAGCCAATCTTAAAATCTCAAAATTTCTTACTAATCGGCAATGTTGATAAATAAAAAACTTAAAAGTTTCATTCATTCATATCATCCCAAACTTTGTATATGAAATTTAAATGAGAGGCCTGCTCGTTTTCGGGAAATATACACATGAAGTTCTTTGTACATACGAGTGAACATTTTTAACTTAAATATAACCTTTCGAACCAGAATCAAAATCAAACCAGAACCGGGGGTTCCAATTCAATAAAAAAAAAAAAAGGAACCAGAATTGAAAAACCGATCAAATCTTGAGCGATATTTGAACTGGGTATCCGATTCTGAAATCGAATTTGTCATTTTATATAACCTTTTTAAAATTTTTTTTTTTACAATCTATTCACCCAAACTAAATGATCCTACCCAACAAATAACAAGTTTGCAAAGACTCGAGAAATAGCTAGTTTGCAAGATCCAACTATTAAGTACAATAATCAATCATATTGATTCAATTGAATAATTGAAACACATTACTTTTGTTTGTAGCTACTTCTGATTTTATGTTACATGCTGCTCATTCCACGGACCCTTCTTGATGTGTTGCATATAACGCCGCAATCGAACTTGAATACTGTTTGGTAGCTTATTTGCAGTTGATTATGAAAAACGCAAGTTTGACCCTAACAATACCTAGAGGGGATGAATATGTATTTAATGCGGAATTAAAAAAATTAATTAACATGCAACAAGTCGCAAGTTAATTATCTCTAGATGGTTAATTAAACAATCAAATTTATCCTATGTTGAATTACCACAGTTTGAATGTAATAAACAGTAAAACATAAAGCAGTAAAAAACACAAGAATTGTTAACGGAGAAACCTAACTGGGAAAAACTCCGGACACTTTGTCAGTCAATCCACTATAAACTATTCAGCACTTTACAGCCTACCAGACTAGACGACGACACGAACTATCTGATCTCCTAACTACAATTATGGTAGCTCTCCTGAATTCTGCGCTCCCCTGCACCAATTCCACCTGCAATAACCAACGCTCTTCTGGAATTTCGCTATCCTGCAGCAGCTCCTAACTTGGTAGAATTATCTATCTCTAGTGGATCAAGAAGAACAACCCGTTTTTTACAGACTGGAACTCCAGTCGCATTCTTTAATCTTCAGCACTCTCTGACAGCTATGTAGGCAGTATGTTTTTGGTATTTGGATGTAGGATTCGATGTTTTTACGACCAAAACACTCAAGCAAGATGAAGGTTGAAAGAAGTAATCAATAGATCTCTCACAGATGAAGCTTTCTTAATTATCAACCTCCAGAATTTCGTTCTGGACGTGTTCTGATATTTATAGATAGATTAAGAAAACCATGGGTCAGGAAAAAAGCCTTTAAAACGCGAAAATAAAATTTCCCGTATAAAGTTGTCGCTCGAGCGAGAAGTCGGCGACAGTCGAGCGACATGGTGTCGTTCGAGCGAAGGATGGACGATGGTCTAACGACAGTATTTATGCTTTTGCAGCTCGAGCCATACCTGACAACAGTCTAGCGAAAATTCGGGCCGTTTTCTTCTTTGTTCCAAACTCGAAATTCTAGACATATTCAACTAACTTTTGATATATTTGCACAATACTCCTTGAACTTTCATCAACTATCAATTTAAGTCCTTTTGTCTACAAAATAGCCAATTACATAATCAACTAAAACCTAACAGATTAAGTAAGTGTTGAAATATGTATTTGGTAACATTTTCTTATTGATATTTAGGTGATATTTATATTGTTAGCTAACGATTTATTTTTTAAAACAAATGATATGAATATTATCGAACTAAAAATTGAACCGTCGTTAAGATTTGGGATCGATTCCAGTAATGAAGTGGACCTGAGTTGTTCCATTTACGAAATAATGCAAGTGTTATGGATGGTTCCAAATATTGAAATACTCGAACTGACTTTCCTGATGTCGACCTAACTACACATCAAATTACTAGTCATTTATTATTCACATTTCTCATCTTATTATAATCTCCTTGTAAGTTATCGTTTTTTTAATTAAAGAACTTTTGTTCAAGAATAAGAAGACAAATTATTAGGGTTATCCGTTGGTCGGTTCGGTTCTAAGATTTTCAGGTTTCAATAAATAAAATCGTCGGGTCCAAATATAATTATGGAACCGTTCGGATTCGGTTCTGTTCGGTTAGGTTTCGACCATAATTTTTTTTTTTAACATTTACAGCAATACTACATAAATATAAATAATGACATTTCATTAGTAACTTTTACAAATTAACGTAGCTCAATTCAAAAATATATAAATAACTAGCTGTCGAATAACATTAATTCAATACATACAAATGCCAAAAAATAGATATTAATATTAAAATGTCGGTGATCCATATCAATAATTCATTTGGGCTAATGAGCTTTAAAATTAAAATTATAAAATGATCTGATTTATTTAATTAATTTGTTAATTTATTTAGAAAAAATAAAATAATTTAATTAATTCAATAAAAAAATAAAAAAATTTATTTAGCTTCGATTTTTGGTCTAAACCCGAGACCCGACCCAAACCCATCGATTTTCAATTCGGTTCGGTTCGAAATTTTTGGACACTTCTATAAATGTTCATATGTTATGTTACTCGAGAATTTATCCACTCTATTTTAACATTATAAAAAGATGTTTTTTTTTTTTTTTCTTCCAATTGGAAGATTTGTTTTCTTATGTTACTCGAGAATTTATCCACTCTATTTTAACATTATCAAAAGATGTTTTTTTTTTTTTCCAATTGGAAGATTTGTTTTCTTATCGTGGATTGATAACGTGTAACTTAACCTTCAATTAAATTGGCAAGTAATTCAATAGTAAATTTTGACGAAAGTATTTTGAAGTAATTATAAGTGAAACTCTTCTCTTTCATAAAAAAAGATTTCTTTTATCCAAATAAGTAACTTGTTTACCAAGACATATAGGGCTACACACCCAAAAAAATAGCAAAGCATGTTTGGAAGTTGTTTGCAAAGTTTAAATTATAAAGGGAAATTGGCAAAAAAGGTCCTTAACTATGACATTGTTTTGCACATGGTCCCTAACTTCTTAATCTTGACGCAAACAATTTTAACCTTTTACTTAATGAGCATAATTCGTACTTTTTGGATGGTTTCAATTTAATTGATAGTTAAAGTGGTCAATAAACAAATTAAATTAAGTAAAAAGGAAAAATAAAAAATATAAGTTGCAAGGGAAATTCAACTCATCCTACCAATCAATCTTTATCTTCAATGCAATCGTCAATTGCTTATAAAATTGTCATCTAAGCAAAATAAAATGTGGTGTTTTTTTTAAAAAAAATATCTCCAATTCAAGTTGTACGAACTCCGTGAAAATAATGTGGTAGAGAAATAATAGTCGTCTAAATTCAAAAACTCACTTAGATACGTCAACTGAGCAAAAAGTATATTTCAAATGCATATTTAAATGTGATTTTATTAATATTTGAAGAAAATAAAGACACATAAATAACAATGACATGTATATATCAATGGCATGTATATTCAATTTTTTTAATATTTTCTTTTTTATTACCACATCTTAAGAGAGTCCTCATTACAGTGTTTTTTTTTTTTTAAAGCATGGTTTTGCAGTGAAGGTGCACTTATGAGAAATTAGTTGGTAGGATGAGATGCATTTTATTAATGTCATATTTTTTTTAATTTTTGTAATTTTATTTTATTATGCTATTTACTTTACTACAAGTAAGGGCAGTTTAGTATTTTTTTTAATAAAAAATTTGACATTTTTAAAGGTTAATTGGATGAAACCATCCAAAAGGACCAATTTTTCCTATTGAGTGGAATGTTAGGGATGTTTGCGCCAAATTTTATATGTTGGAGATCATTTGCACAGCACCCACATAAGTTAAGGACCATTTGCGCCATTTTTTCAAATATAAATAAATAAATAAGTGAAAGATAAGGGAATATTAATCGATTTCATAAATATGTGGATAATTGTAGTTTGACTGATTATAAAATTTAAAAAGGGTTGGTGGAACTCTAGAAATCTATTTTTTATACTCACTCTAGTCTAATATTGGGTAAATTACTAGTACACAAAAACATGATTTGGACAAAAGTCGAAAATAAAAGGAGAAAATACTTAGCGGACCCTGACATTTATTTTCTCAATAAAAAAATTGAAAATGACAAATATACCATCCCATTTAAATAAAAAAATAAATAAAACAAGGGAAAAAGTTAATTTCAACTAAGTCCATTTTTTTCAAATAAATGCAAATATATCCCAAATAAGTAATTATAAAAATTTTAAAAAAACCTTTAAAAATATAAAATGGCGCCCTAAAATATGTGCTTACAGGACTGTTGCTAAACTCAAACGGGTGGTTGAATAATTGTAGTAAAATGGCATGAAATAGAGGAAACTAAAAACCATTCACAATTAATTGGACATCTATAGTCCGTGATTAGCCCTCGTTGCTGACGTTGCAGGAGAAAAAGCACCGTTGTCACTTGTCAGTCATGATCACCCAGAGAAAAAACTCTATTTTTCCATGGGAACGAAATGAATGATTTGAATGAGATTGGGGTAGAATTGGGGAAGAACAATGAGATTTTTTTTCTTTTTGTTTTTGTTGGGAAGAAGATGAAGTATGGGGTGAGGTAGGAATTTTTTTTTCCTGGTTATTTGGAGATTTTTTATTTATTTATTTGGGGTTTGTTTGAATTTGTTTGAAAAAAATTGGGACTACAGTTGAAATTATTATTTTCTTTTCTTCTTGTTTTATTTAAATACAATGATATCTTCATCATTTTCAATATTTTTATTGAGAAAATAAACAACAATGACCTTTTTCACTAATTTCAATAGGTAAGGGGGTTTTTGCGCAGCATGTCTAATAGATGGGGAGTTTTATCCTTTCTATTTTTTCCCCATTTTCCTTATTTATTGGGATTTAACGGTGGGACAAACGGAATGTGATGACGGGGGCCGGGGGGTATTCCTCGTGAAAGATTTTAAACATGGACGTTTTGTGCTTCTTTCAAAAGATAGGGGTTTTTGACTGAAAGGGCAATAGGTAGGGGGTTTTGTTCTGTTTAGCCAATACAAAAACTTATTTATTTTAGAACTTATTTCTTTAAATTATGTGTAAACTTTATAAGCTTAGCCAAATATTCTGATTTTCTTCAATAAACATCAATCTTCTGCTACTATATTAATTTCCCACAACAATTACATTTTACTAAAAAAATCTCTGTTCTCCCAAAAAAACCACCTAAAATAACTACATTACAAATAAGAAATTGGAAACTCTAACCTATTGAAACTCACAATTGTTCAAACTCAAATTTGCTACGAAAAAACTCAGCAGGCGGGCAAATCACCAGGAGGTGGAAGCACACACTGCGACGGTTTTGGTCCGTTTTTAACTATAAATCCCATGGCCAAACCCCAAGTTGTATGTTCTTCAAGATGGCAATGTATAAACCATACTCCTGGATTGTCTGCATTTAGCCTAATTGCAGCCCACCCTCCCATTGGAACTGCCACTGTGTTCCTCTCTGGAGGATCCACCAGATTGTAATAACTTGGATCATTGGAAGAATCAAAATTCCCGAGTCCCCTTCCAACGACAAAGAAATTGTGTCCATGAACATGGATTGGATGGTTTTCTGGATTCAGAAAGTTTGTATCTTGTAGTACTATTTCTAGTCTTGTGCCATAAGGTACCTCGATAAGTTTCGTGCCAAATTCAGTATTCATGTTTTCTGACAGGGGATCCACGCCGGTGTAGTTAAATTCGTGTGGTGGCTTTCCCGGGAAGTTTAAGGAAAGTCCTGCCTGGAGTTTCTTGTAATGTGTTTCGAGTAACGACATGGAAGGGCGAACGAATGATTGGTTGTTCATCGATGCGTGGAATCTTTTGTCTCTATAGCCTTTACATGTTTGATTGGGAGGGCAATCTTGCAGATTTAGGCTTATAGTCGTGATGACTTGTCTGTCGACTTTCTTGGGAACTCTGCACGGATATTCAGCTGATGAAAGACTGCGGAGTCCATTCGAGAAACGCGTGGCGAATCCCGTGTCCTCCATTGGAGGGAGATTATGAGGTAACGGTGGCACTGAAAGTAGCATCGGAGTCTGCTTTTCCTTCTCGACATTCGAGGTTTTATATTTCAAGAAGCCAATAGTGATTGAATTATCAAATGGGAAAACTGAAGTGAGATAAGGCCTAGCAGCCATGACAAACATGTTTGTGGAATCTGGGATTTGGTTTGCTGTCAACAGTACATTTGTTGTTTGTCCAGGGGCAATCATTATGGCTGATGTTTCAAAGGGTTTTGTATAGACAGCATCAATTTCTACAACTGTTAATGAATGATTTGCCACAGCAAAGAAAAGCTCAGAATTTAGAGCTGCATTAATGATTCTTAGCAAGTATGTTTTGCCTGGTTCAACTGTCTGGATGAATGTATCTGCAATTACATTTAAAATAAACATATTTGAGAAAAAATTAGAATTTTGCCAACGTTGTAGAAAAGGTTCCGAACATATGGCATATGTAGCAAGTTAGTCACCAAGCCCCTGTTTGACAAAGCCATTTGAGATTATGAGCAGGTAAAAAGCGAATTAAAAATTGTAGGTCCGATAAAATGTGTGGTTAAAAATAAAGTTTGACCGGTTTATAATCTCAAAAATACTTTAGGTTTGCAATCTACTTTCTATGTAGATCATAAGTTGAGATTACTGAGAATCGAAGACAATTTACTCAAGAATTTAACATATCAAAGAAATCGAATATCTTCGAGATTTACCTTTGTTAGAACAGGGGTACAATGGCCCGGGTAAACCATTAATCGTGTAAGCATCAGAAGAATTAGGTCCACCACCATACAACATCATGTCATTTTCAATTGCTTCAACTTCTCCATTCCACCATTCACCTGTGTTCATATTTCCCGAGATGTTAAAAGTCAAGAATCGTACGACGTTATCTGGTTCATGAGTAATCGAGCAAACATAACGTACCAAAGATGATAGGAATATCAGGTCGAACCGGAGTGGGACTAAATGGATATGGCATGCGAGGGTAAATGATGAAAGCCCCATAAACTGATGCACGTTGCCATGAAAAATGGGAATGCCAAAAAAGGGTACCCCTTTGATCAGTTACCGTGAATTTGTATGTATAGGATTTGCCTGCTCCAATTGGGCATTGGGTTATGTAAGCTGGCCCGTCCGCCCATCCCGTTCGCAGCTGCCTTATGCCATGCCTGTGCAACAATATCGTCTATCAAATACATTTTTTGGCTTGTTTGGTGAAGTGTAGTAATTATTGAACATACGTACCAATGAATGGTAGTGTTTCTGGGTACTCGATTATTGACCTTGACTTGGACATTGTCCCCTTCATGGACGATAATAGTTGGCCCGGGATACTCCCCATTCACTGTTAGAAGAGACTTCGTGTGACACAAACGTGTTACGTTCCTCCACTCAACCTGCACGAAGACATACCTACACGGTAAATATATAGTCCATGGACACACTATCAAAACCGGCCATCTGTATTGAAAATGTTTTCGATGGAAAATTTGGTATCGGCATAATCTTTTTGTGTGTGATACACGTGTATGTGTAAGTACAACTTACATTGAATTGAAAAAGCCTTGTAGGTGGCGATGAAGAAGAATGCATTGGCAATGCAACTATGAAGATTCCAAGTAGCAGAAGCAATTGATAAAAGCTCTCCATTTCTCTGTTTCTCTGGGTAACTTGATACTGGTCAAAGAAGGCCTGATCTTCACCAACCAGTTTCTACACAATTTCCCTATACATGCAAGTATTTATATAGGGAGTTCCGGGGGAAATTAGCTCACTTGATTTTGAGAATCTTTCCATTTTTTATTTTTATTATTTTTTTTATAAGCATACGTGGTGATGAAAATGGAAAATGAAATGTGACATGACACCTAACCCTTTATAACATTATTTCTTAAAATAAAGTAGGGACACAAATCCTAGTGAAGATGCTATATAGAAAAATTATATTTTATTGATTTCAATATTTAATTCTTCAAAAGATACTTTACATTAATTCATACTCAAGAAAATTTGAAATTAAATTATTTTAATTTTTTATTGAAGTTGGACTAAAGAAAAAGTTCGTATTAATGGGAAATTCTTAATTCATACTCAAGAAAATTTGAAATTAAATTATTTTAATTTTTTGGTGAATTTAATGAAATGTATGATTAAAATGTTGATAATATTTGTGGGGTCAGTGAAATGTACGAAATAAAGTTTGATCGGCGTAAAATTTGAAAAAAGTTTTACTAAACATTAGCTTACTAAAAAAATGAAAAATATAAGAAAAGATTTTTGGAGTTTCCACAACGATGACTTTAAGTGAAATTTTATTGGGAACAATTATTAAATATTGTAGCATTTGTAATATTATTGAATTTCCGCCTTGTTTGAAAACAAAAAATTCATATTTAAATTTTGTCCTCACTGGACCTCATTATCCACCCCCTGATAGTAGGCTAAAGACTTTTCTTTTCAATTATTATTTTATTAAGCAAATATTGCTAGATATACAAGTCACAATATAATTATTTACTTGTGCACTTGTTTGAGCCCCATTTCATCACAAATTCATTTTTTTCAAAACTCAATTTCAACCACACATTCTCCAATAAAATAATATTACACATAAAATAAAAACTTTTTTTTTTATTTTTAACCACACATTCTTAAAAAATCACTATTCAAAATGAGACTCAAACAAGGCAGTATTTCAACATGCCCTTTACATGATGAAATATTCATTTTCTCTCTTCGGGCAAATATAATTTTATTTCTTCAACCGGTTCCTCGTACTCGAGTTGCATTCATTTATAATTAAATGTCTAATATATACATAATTTTCATTATAAACAACTAGAATTTATATTTGTTTTATTCAACAATTCTCCTTTTAGTCTGCTTTTTGAACTATGCTGGTTGGTCAAGGATTCACTGGTTTCTTTATATTTTAAATTAAATTCGTCAAACAACTTTAGCTTCTTCGAAGGTGCTTCAGTTAGCCAGGAAAATCTTTTTAGTCCATTAGCAATAATTAATCTCTAATTTGCACACGTTACTTTATCCAAGCTCTCTTTGCACTTATGGTGTCAGGGTTATAAATGTTAAGATTTGAGGTTCTATCTTAAAAGATCAACCTTATTAGAAATAGTAACTTAATCTTTTGTAAGTTGGTTTACGTTTCATCTTTATTCGATGTAAGATTCTATCTTTTACTATTCCCCTGCAAGAAGGTGGCTTGTTTGAACAGACCAATCTTAAAATTCGTGTGTTCAATTTTTTTGAATCTTAATCCGATCGAATTGCTCGTTGAAATTTAATGGACTCTGATACCATGTTAAGATTTGAGACTCCATCTTAAAATGTCAATCTTATTATGATTAAGAGGAGTAACCTAATCATTTATAAGTGTGTTTATATTTCATCTTTATTCTATGTGGTGTTTGGTGCTACACTTGTTAAAAGACCTTACAAGTAGTGAAAAATTAAAAATCTATGACAATATTTTTTTAGCTTAATAAGATTTTTTAACTTACGATTTCTTGTATAATTTTTTTTCTACTCATAAGTGAACTTGTAATAATTTGTTTACATATAAATGAATTTTTAAACTTAGAAGTGAAAATTTTAATTTTAATTAATTTTTTACTAGTAAATATTTTAATTATAAATTTATTTTTAACTTAAAAGTGATTTTTCTACTTGTATAAGCATTTTATAACTTATAAGTTAATTTTTACTCATAATTAAGTTTTCACTCATGAACAAATTCTGTACTTATAAGTGATTTTTTTACTCTGTAACAGAATTTTTAAACTGATATATACTTTTACTTATATTTTATTTTCTTACTTATGCATAAGTTTTTATTTAAAAATGACTTTTTCATTTGTAAGTAATTTTTCCTCATAATTCAATTTTTTTTTTATTATAAGTGATTTTTTAGTTAAAAGTTATAGTGAGATTCTTAACTCTTATTTACATGTAAGTAAATTTATATAATTTAATTTAACTTTTTTTCTTAATTCATAAATTGATGAGTAAAAATTACGGCCTAAACCCAAACCCCACATAACTTATTATTTTATACGATTCAATAAAGGAGGACAAGCTTTCCAAATTAATTTAATCTGAATAATAATTGTATCAAACACCGAACAAGGATGAAATATAATTATTTTAGTTTATATCTGGTCTAATATGACGTGCCCAAGGTGTCCTTAACATAATTATAAATATAAAAATAATGTACACGTACAACATCTTTAATAAAAATGAATATAATTTTGCATGTGATATAACGTATTGATAAATTTTAAGAATTCAGATGAAGGAGTTCAACGTATATTAAAATTGGTCACAATTTACATAAAAAAAATCGTCTCTTATAAAATAAAATTTCAATTTGAGGAGAAAATATTTTAGAGGGTCTTCTACGAAAGAAAGAAGAAACGAAAAGGAACCAAACTTGATGAGTGGGTTGGTGTGGAGGGAATGAAGACAAAGTTAGAATATGGGACACAAAGTGTCATTTGGTAGCTCATATAATGCTTCTAAATGATTCTTTATTTCTCATTTTCCATTGATGGGGCATGGCGGGCTATAGAGAGGGTGAAAGGGAGATTTGTGCAGAGATTGCAACCACTTATGTCACCATTTTCCACCTAATCGTGGAGCCTAAATTGGTCAAAAATGGTGACCCGAGATTCCCATCAAAATTTGCATTATATATTATCTCTTATTGGTGGCTAATTTGTATTCCAAAGCATTGCAAATTTTTGGTAGAAGGTTGGTTTGACACATTTACTAAAAGGATAAGCTGGAATGTACAACATTGATTCACAATTTTTTTTTCATAGTCCCCTCACATGGGGGTGGGGCACACAATCGCGGGCCCCACCCCCATATGAGGAGGCTGTGAAAAAAAAAAAACTTGAACCAATGCTATAACTCTAGCATGGTTCTTACTAAAATAACTATATCATACAAAATTATACAACTCAATACATATGATACGAATGTTAGTTATTTATTAATTGTATTTTTGTTGCACATCGATTAATAACCAAGGGTTCGTTTGATTGTAAGGGTGGAAAGAAAATGAATTTCAGAGAAAATAATTGCTTATAAATTATTTTGTAGGGAATTGTTAATTAAGTGTGTTTGATTGGTATAATTTTCCACCCGAATTTTTTTTTTTTAAATTTTGTGCTTGTTTGGTTTTATTTTATATGAAAATTGTTCATTAAAGTGATAATTTTTTCCACAATTGGTTGTAAAATTTGTTTCCATAGCCAAAAAGTAAAAAAAAAATAAAAGAAATCTTTTTTTGCCTAAAAAATTATTTTTTTATCAAAGTTTAGTGTTCGTTTGACTTCGTTTTACATGAAAATTGTCCATTAAAGTAATTATTATTATTTTTTTTTTTTACAACTGGTTATGAAATTTAGTTCCATTGCCAAAAAAAAAATTGGCCAGAAAACTAGAAAGTTGGAAAATTAATGAAATCAAACAGGGCCTAAAAGCTAAGGGGAAGGGGAGCTATATAAGGATTGCAATATTTTAAAATTGTACAAAATAATGAGACTCCAAGACAGTGGTGAAGTCAGCATAAAAATTAATGGGGATCGGGGACCTAACCTAACTATAGGAAAAGAAATTTAACACGAAATATAATAATATTAAAAATAATTTTAAAAATCATATAATTTTTTTTTTCCAGATTTCAGTGGGCCTGGGACCCCCACCTGCCTCTCCAATATATATAAAATTTATTTATTTATTTATTTTAGTTGATGAAAATTATTACTTTTTTCAAATTGTAGAAAAATCAACGTCTCCTTTAGAAGAGATGATAATTCTTTTCTTTTTGGTGATAAAATACTTGTATTTTGAAATGAACTTTAAATGGGACGAAAAACATGTGCGATGATCATGTTTCCCGTACCCAACCAGCTCATTTCTCAAGACAATGACAATCTTCTTGTCCCCACCCCGTCTATCTGATTAGGTAGGGACTTGTCCCATTCGAGGCAAAGCCCGCGACGTGTGGGGTTTCACTAATTTTAGAGCTTTCCACATGGGTTATAGTATTCCTTTCATTGTTATTAATATCTATTATTATTTCTCTGTTTTTGAGAGTACTTTTAGAAGCTAAAGGTTATAAATGCAATTTACCTTATTTGTTTCATTGAACAAGGTAGGTAGGTCATCCTTGTCGGGTAGGTGGAGACGGCGGGGTGAAATTTCGTTAGGCCAAAAGCTGTAAATAAATCATAAGAAGGGACCAAAAGTTGTGAAATTGAATTTTGTTCGAGTGCCCGAAAAATTTGACAAAGAGGTTGACCAAACCTCACATTTGCGCGTGGGTCCCGCTTGAATTCAAAAATGCCAACCCTTTCATGTGTGTATGTTCGGTCATCCTTTATGTTCGGGTAGCATGATTGTTTGAAATTTGCTCGATCCACAAATTGATCATTATTGTAATGATTTATTAAAGTTGTGTTTTACTTTTTGGACTGGTGCATGACTGTAACCCACAATCGAACGTACAAGTTTTAGTTGTTACATGTGTGCCAAGTGGGTTCGATTTTGACAGGATGGTCGTGTCATCACTTCAAAAGTTGACTCTAAATATTATTGCAATCGAGAAATTTAAGATCAGCCGACAGATTATTGTTTTTACAAAGTTCATCCAACAAAAGTATATCAAACATGTAAATTAGTGTGACTTTATAATAAAAGGAAGATGCAACTTGTACGCTCTTTTTTGACTTGATTGTTGACATTGCAAGTGTTGATTGTGTGAAAAAATTGTAAAAAAATCTAAATTGTCTAATGATGTGTTGTCACGTGATAAAGTGTAAAAAATGATGTATATATGAGCCTATTTGGTAGAAATTAAAATCGAATTAAAATTAACTGTTATTGTTGACTTTTATTAGACGAGTGAGATTCAATATCGATCATATTTTCAATTTTAATTGTTAGCAAAGAGACATGTGGCACCTCTCAAATTGTCTTTATTGTAGTACAAAATCAAGCTCAATAAGTGTGAGAAGATGCTCAAACATCTCTTTCATAGGCGTCTAATCCAATGTCAACCTCATTGACTAAAACCACAATTGCATTAGGTTATAAAAATCTTATTTAGAAATTCGACATATTTATTTGACAATTAATCGCGATCTTTAATTTAAGTGAATCCGACGATCAATATGTATTTCATCAAGATCATAAGAGAGTTTCTTATAATCACTTGAGATCCATAAGATATTGGACGTTAGATCACAATTATTTGTCAAATAAGGTGTCAAATTTTTTAATGGAAGGAATGATTCTGTATAAATATATCCCTAAAAAATATAGAGAAAATTTATGAAAATTATCATGAAATTAAGATAAAAGTGTGAGATAATGGACCAAAATGTTAAGAAATTCAACAAAAAATAAAATAAAATTGTTGGAACTACTCTCCTCAGTCTTCTATTCTATTCAAGAAAGGTCATGTAAAACAAAAAAAGAGTAAAGTAACTAAAAAAAGTGATGGATAATAAAACGATTTTTCCATTATCAAAATATTTGTATAATAATTTTAATTTTAATTATTACACAAAGATTAGTTGGACCTATTCATGCACATTATTTTAAAAGAATTTATTTTGAAATAGTAGATTGATTGAGAATATTTAGCTGAAAAATAAGGAAAAATTATTGATGTGATGGAAGATGTTATTTTATTGAAGAATGTGTGGTTGAAAATGAATAGAATAATAAAGATAAAAATTTTAATGTGTTTCAAACATGAGCTTAATTTTGATTGTAGGCTTCTAGTCTTGTACTTACAAAAAAAATTAGTAAGTACTTGTTTAGTTGTGCTTTTATAATAAATTGTAATTTTTATGAAATGTGAGGATAATAAATGGACATGAAGTTGTGGGGCTTTAAGATGTTTTAATAAAAAATATGTTTGATTAACTTTAAAAAAAAAAAAAAATTAAACTTGGCCAAACATGAACTAACTTAATAGAGTTTGATTAATGATGAATAAATTTATTAATGAATATTAAATTTATAAGTTTAATCAATGATAACAGGCGCTTGCTTGATGAAATTTTTTTTGAGAAGTGATTTTTTTTTTTCATAAATATCTGGTTAAAATAGAAAAAAAATTGAAAAATCTGAAAAATAATTTTTTGAAGAACGTGTGATAGAAAATGAGTGTTGAAGAGAAGTGATTCCCAAATAAACAAAATTAAACAAGGATGGCGTAATTTTTAGCATACTTTGACATGTGTTTCATTTTCTGGTACTTGTCATACTCTTCTTGACACTGACACCTAGTGCAAAAAAGAGTACTGCAAAAAAAAAGTTTTCAAATTGTTCACGTATTTATAGAATTTTTTAGATGCAGCTAGTGGTGGAAATGGGTCGAGCCGATATGCTCGGACGAGCAAGAGCCAAGCTTGTGGCTCGTCTACCACGAGCCGAGTTGGTGCTCGGCTCGTGGCATTTTGGGCGAGCTCAGCTCGTGCCCGACCTCGCCCAAGGTGAGTCGAGCGGCTCGGCAGGCCGGCTCGATTTTTTTTTTTTAAATATATATATATATATATATATATATATATATATATATATATTAAATTACTAAACTTAAAAATATATATATATACACAAATATTATTTAATTTTTTTTAAATATACATTTTTCAAAATAATTTTATTTTTTAAAATGATAAGAACAAAATTTTATTTGTTAAGAAATGAAAACATAAAGAAAAATATATATAAATACATTTTGTAAACAATTTTTTAAACATACTTTTTTCAAAATATTTTTATTTTTTTACAATTAAAAAAAAAAAGATAAACCCTCTTCTTTTATCCGGGTTTGGGACCGGCTACTTGAATTTCGAGTAGGCGGAGTTCAAAATTGTACACGAACAACTTGTTACGTGTACAATTTTTTTTAAAAAAATTATAAAGGTATGAAAATAAAATAATGTGATAATGTGGTGAAATTAAATATCACTTACTTGATTATATGCAATTTCGACATATTTATCTTGAATTTGATAATTAGCGTCTTCCCAATCCTTCACGCACATTAACGCCTCTAAAATATCTTCTTTTAGTCGACTCCTGACCTCAGAGAGAACCTTCTTCCCTATACTAAAAGCAGAGTCTGAAGCTACAGTGCTAACCGGAGGTGTTAGTAGATCTTTTGCCATTGCAAAAACTACGGGCCTTCGGCTTTCGTTATTTCGCCAGAATTCAAGGACATGTTTTGAACTTTTACTAGTTGCTTTGTTAGTGGGCAAATGTTGACTAAAGTAATCAATTAATTCATATGGTAACGCATTTAGATTTTGACTACGGCTGGAAGTTTGAGTACATGCAGTGGAAGCCAAACTACTACTATTACTAGAGGAACCACATGTATATGCAGTTGCATCAAATCTATACGAGTGTATACTTTCAAATAAATTCAAAATTTCAGCGTCGTCATCTGTTATATTAGTAGGAGGAGTGTGTGCATGTACACGATTAATATGTGTACACATTCGTGAAACATATAATTCATACATTTCACGGAACGTCGTTTCCAAATTTATATAAGTAATAGGTGTAGTAAAAGTTAAAGCATTTGACATTTGATCAATTATAAATTTAGTACCCGATAAATTATATCGGAGGTCCATGACACATGCTAAAAGAAATAACATAGGTTATTCTTCCCAATATTTTTTAAATTTCAATTCCATGGAATATATAACAGCATGAAAATCGAGGTCATTTTGAAATCTAACAAAAGCTCTAGCAGTTATATAAAGACATTCAAGAACCATACAACTAGTTGGATAATAAACACCAGACAATATATTTGTACTCATAAAAACTTGTTAAAAAATGTTTTATTTTAAAAACTATATTCCAATTGGATTCACTGAAGATAGTATCGTCTTTGTTTCTAACATGACTATTGTTATAAAATTCAGTAATGTACGCTTCATAACATTCACATGATTTTAGTAATAAGTACGTGGAGTTTCATCTATGGCCTACGTCAATAATAAAAGTTTTTGTATCCGTTATCCCAGATTCTGCACAAAAATCTTTAAATCCTTGTTTTCTACTAGGTGTACACGTGATATACATAAGTGTATTCCTAATTCAATTAATTTAATCTTTAACATGTTTTAAACCATCTTGTACTTAGGGCTGGCCGTGGGTCGGTTCGGTTCGGGTTTTTTCGGTTCTAAAAGTTTCGGGTATTTAATAAATGGAACCGTCGGGTCCAAATATAATTATGGAACCGTTCGGGTTCGATTCGGTTCGGTTCGGTTCGGGTCCGTTCGGTTCCATACTATAATTAAATTTTTTTAACATTTACAACAACACTACATAAATACAACTAATGACATTTTCATTCGTAACTTTTACAAATTAACGTAGCATAATTTAAAAACACATAAATAAAATAACAAGATGTTCAATAAGATTAATTCAATTAACACAAATATCAAAAAGTAAATACTAATATTAAAATATTGATGATTCACATTAATAATTCTCTTACTTCAAGCAGCCTACATAAAGAAAACAAAATATAAATTAAAAGTTATTAAAATAAAATATTTTTTAAATATTGGTAATACTTACTAACTATTTGATTTAATCATCAATTCCAATTGTTTTACTTGTCAAAGTAAGAAACTCTACAAACATAATTGAAAAAGAAAGTTATGTTGAATCGGCTGGGGTAGAGGGCGGACTTCGACGATATAAGGGTTTCGAACTTTCGGTAATGACGAAGAATTTGAAGAACTCGACAAAAGATCGTGCACAGGGTAAGTGTTTGAGAATTTGTTTTAATTTTATATAAAGTTATAAATGGTAAATTGAGTTTCAATTTTTTAAAATATGCTTGAACGGGCTACTAAATAGCAAATTGAGTTTTGTAAATAATTTTTCAAATGGATTTGAATAGCCTAGTAAATAAATATATTATAAAAAATAAATTTGGCTATATTAATGTGTTAATTTATTTTAAAAATTTAATTAATTCAATATAAAAAATAAAAAAATATTATTTAGATTCGGGTCTTATTCGGTTCTTCGGTTCTTGGTCTAGACCCAAGACCCGCCCCAAACCGTTCGGTTCTCAATTCGGGTACCCGTTCGGGTATTTAATTTATGAAGAACCGCTCGGTTCGGTTCGGGTTCGGTTCGGTTCGGTTCGGTTCGGGACTTTTGTCCAGCCCTACTTGTACTATTAAATTAAAAATATGGCATACACATCGAATATGAAATAAATAGCCACCGAAATCAAGATTAAGAACTCTATGCAATTTATCGATAACAACTTTATTTACAGTAGCGTTGTCGAACGTAAAAGAACGAATTTTACTCTCACATTTATATTCTCGAATTATTAACATAATAACATTAAATATAGTTTGAGCGTTGTGTGGATATTCAATAATTTTAAAAGCAATAATTTTTTTTATGCATGACCTAAAGTGGGTCTATATAGTGTGCAGTTGCAGCCATATAACTCCTCTTATTAATCCCTTCCCACATATTTAAAGTTAACGATATCACACCTCCATATTTTTCCAAATCCGAAATCAATAGTTGCTTTACATTAAGAAAATATGTAATTGTATCAGAACGAAGAGTATTTCGACTTACCCATTGGTACATCGGTTGAAGATATCTTCTAACGTAGTTAACGAAATCTTAGCTGTCCGCTATTGCTAGTGGCAATTCCACCGCGACAACGAATTTCACCATTCCCCTTAGAGCTTCCTCCTCCGAAAATAATGTAGAAAGTGGTGTAGTAGTAGCACCGATTTTTGGAGTACCAAATTGTAGTTACGTTTGACCAACTGGAAGAAGCCTATATTTGGTCGAACATGATTTGTAGTGACGATTGAGGTGGGTGGTTCCAATACCTTTTTGCCATGCCAGTCGTTGTTGGCAGTATTTACATACTGCTTTGGTTTCTCGAAGTCCATTGATCACACGACCAGTAGGAACCAATTTGAAATTGTCCCAACATTTTGCCTGCTTCTTTCCTTTTCTCTTCCCGCTTGCATCGGGAATATTTAACGTTGGTTCTTCATCTTGTTCCAAATTAATTTGAACACTAGCAGCAACATTAATGTCATCCAAATCAATGGATGACTATCACGAACGTTAAAATTTTCAATATTCTCGGGGATTTGTAATTCATTGAGACCGGAGAATTGATTCCCAAATTGATTTTGGGTAGGTATTTGTGTTTCGTTCTCCATACCGAACAAGTTTTCAACAAATGACCGTGAATCCGTTTGTTATGAATAATAGAAATTGAATTTAGAAATGTAGAATTGAGAAATGAATAAAGATTATGTAGTAGTTGTCGAACGTAATTGTAAAATAGCAAAAAATAATGTAAAAAAAAGTAGAGGATGATTATAGAATGAATGAAAATGATATTATTGATGTTGACACCGACCTCCGAGGTCGTTGAGCTCGGATTGCCATATCCCGATGAGGATAACGAAATTGGAGTTCGGTTATGCGAGGTCAGATCGGCAGGAGCGTAGCTTTCCTAACAAGCCATTGTAGTCTTTCAAGACGCTACAGTGGCTAATGATTACGGATCACTGACAAGATCTTTGAGTACCAAACGAGAGGGATACACGTGGAAAGGTCCTGTGTCAGCGCCCACCTATTCCTCCAATCAGAAGCCTTAGCTTGCTTTAATAGGCAATGCATTTACTACCGGGATCAACAAGTCCCATCATCCTCAGTCAACAGTACAACATTGAGCTCGGGCGCCAATCCCGTTAGGACAACGCACAAGTCAGCCCAGCTCGGCCTCTGGGTTGATAAGACAGGAGAATTAGACGTTATTATACTTCTACTATAAAAGGCTCAGAGTGAAGACATGATAAGGGGGGGGGGGGGGGGCAGACAGAAAATCTAAAGGAATACACTAAGGAGAAAAACCCCAGTGAACCCTTTGAATATTCTAGACTATCTGTAAAAAAGAAGTAATTGTTTCAGAGACAATCTAACATTCTTCTTCATCGTATCCTTTAGACTACTTTCTGCACTCTTAGTTGGCCTTAATCTTGTTCATACAATTTTGAACGTCAACAATTGATAATTGATAAATGGAGTGTAAATTGTAGAGAGTACTGTATAGTAAATAATGAGATATTGATATTGGTGAGAAAAATGATTGATTATGGTGGGTATTTATATAGGAAAAAATGTATGTGATATTGAAAAAAAATAAAATTAAAGGACCAAACGGTCACTGAATTTTTTTGTTTTATTTTTTTTTACTTATAATATACACTAGCCAAGCGGCTCGTGGCTCGTTAAAAGGCGAGCCCACGAGCCGGCTCGTGGGCTCATCTAAACGAGCTGCTCACCAAGCGGCTCGTTTGTTTGACTAGTCGAGCTGCCTCCTCGGCTCGTGCTCGGGCAAGCCCGAGCGGCACATGGGTATGAATAGTACGAGCCGAACATCCGAGCCGATGAGTCGCTCGGCCCAATTGTCACCTCTAGGCGAAACTTTGATGTAAAAAAAGTCTAAAGCGTGCTTAGGAGATAAAATCAAAATTTATGTCTAGACGTATTTTTTAGAACACCAATTTTAGTCTATTAGATGTTGCCTGCTAGACACCGTGGGGCTTTCATATCTTGTCACGTTTAAGTCCCTATTTGATCCCATTTTATTTTTTTCAAAACTCATTTTCAACTTAATTCTTTCATAAAATAATTTTACATGTAAACTTAAAAATTTTCTCTCTATTTTAACCACACATTTTTCAAAATATATTTTTCACAAAAAATAGGCTCAAATAAGGGCGCTTACCATTCCATTTTTCTTTTGGAATTTCTATTAGGGTCCGTTTGATTGCAAATGTGGAAAATGGGTGGAAATAAAATGTTTTATTGGGAATTGAATTGCTTAGAATTTGTTTTACTGAGAATTGTAATTAATTGTGTTTGATTGGTATAATTTTCCACTTGGAAAATGTTGAAAGTTTGGTGTCCGTTTGACTTCATTTTTTATGAAAATTGTCCATTAAAGTGATAACTTTTTCTACCATTGCGTCTAGAATTTGTTCCAATTACCAAAAAGTAAAAAAATAAAAATAAACAATTAGAAAAAATTACCATATTGTTTTGACTTTGTTTTGAATAGAAATTGTCAACAAAAGTGAAAATTCTTTTTACAATAATTGATAGAATTTGTTGTCATTACTAAAAAAAATGATGGAAATTGCTTTCCCACCTAATAGGTGGGTAAACAAAATCAAGAAAATGTGCATAAAATAGTTGTACCTAAAAAGGTAGGAAAAACAAAAGCAAAGAAAACTTTTGCAATCAAACACCATTAATTGGATAAAGTTGGAAAACGTTATGTTTTTCACCTAATTTTCTAGGCTATCAAACACACCCCATATGTGTTGGGGAATTTCTACATTTTTTACTTTTCGTAATTTTGTTTTCTATATTGATAAATTGCCAAAAACAAAGGAAATAGTGGACGTGAAAAGAAACTATTTAGAAAGTTCTTGTTTTTACAAAATTAGCATTGGCGATATAGTAAATCTTATAATTCTTTTTCAAAATTTTGGAAATAATTACATCATTTGTTTTATTTTTATTTTTATGAAATCATAGTTTTGTGAAAAAATGATGTTACTTGTACATAAGAAATTACATAATAGTTTACATACAGATGAGGTGTAAAATAGAGTTAGAAATTTATTTTTTTATTCGATTGAAAAAATTCTAATCCAATTATATCTCACAACATCATGTATATATGTAAACCATTAGGTACATGTAACACAACTGTATAGGAAATTGTAAATGGAAATTACAATAACTAAAATAATTGTTTGTTTTATTTCTTAATGGGAAGACGAAGCTTTAGAAGACATGGATGGTCTAAAACCCGATAACCCAAGCGAATATCATATCATTCAAGTAAAGAATGAAAATAATAGAGTCGATGTTGTCCAAACTAAAGACGATGAAAATAGAATCGAGGTTTAGCTCGTTAGCAAATATTAATGATGAAAATAGAATTGAGGTTTAGATCGTTAGCATTTTCCCTTCCTAGTACTACTACAAATTACAAAATCTAGGGTGACAATATACTGACCTGCTGTTAGTTTCTACCTAAAGCAAAGATCTGATCTTCATGGGATTACCATCTAGCGCTGTCGACCAAACGAAAGCATGAACTCTATAAAGTCAGACATGGAGATTATTGATTTTCTGAGGCAACCCATCAACCTCTTCGTTGTACTCTGCAATCGATCCTTCCTGTCAAAAAAAGGAATGAAAATAAAAGATCAGAGCGACCCAGGACATAAACAAGAATATGTTATTTTCCTCTAAAACAAACAATTTAAGATGGTAATGGGATATAGAGACCATTCCATTTTTTATTTTTATTTTTCAGCCTTTTTTGGTGACCGTTTCTTAAGCAATCTATTTTGAAGACAATTCAGATATCCATTAAAGAAATATGGTTCTATCTCAAGGTTTTATTGAACAAAAAGTAGAAATGACATGTTTTTCATCATGAGAAGTGAATAAAACCATTTCCGACTGCCTGAACTCATACGATTAATTAATGAACCACGAGATGCACGATTACATATTCCAAGTATCTGTTGGGTTTTTTTTGATACCCAATAAATTCGAGCGGTGATGTTAAATCGATTTTATAGTTTGTATTAGACTTCATAGGCCTCGGCCGATGATTGAAGTGAAACGTCGACACCACAATGAACAAACCACTCCGACAACCTAAGTGAGCCATTTGAAGTAGCATAATCTTATTAGTGTTGCTCATGACCCGACCCATTTACCTTAGAAGGCTTTAGAGTTGGAAGCCCATTTATTGGTACTTGTTGGACCACTTTTTTTTGACCTAGAAGCCCACTTTGCTTGGCTTATAAGTGGGTCGGTTTCTTTTGTCTTGCCTTAGTGTGAATTCATTGTTGGAGCCGTGAGTTTGAAAATTGGGAGAGGAGAGTTTCTTGCTTTGTGCTAACTTCTCCTTCTCCTTCTCCTTCTCCTTCTCCTAGCGTTAGTGGCTAGTTTGAGCTGCTAAATATCATTCACTTCACTCCTTTGTGGCACTTGAAGCAACTGGTTTTTGGGATTAGGAGTTTGAGGTTTTCAAATAGTTTATTGTGGTGTCGATTGGTGGTGAAATTGAGCTCAATTTTGGTGTGACTGGAGGCCAATAATCAACATTTGGTATCATAGCAAGTTGAGGAGGATTTTTTGGCCAGAAATCAACAAAAAAATCAAGCAGAAATCGCCCAAAATTGCAGATTTGAAACTGCCCAGATTTTTTCAAATTTGGATAATCAACTGCTTTTTATTTTTTAAAAAGTTCAAAAACACTTTTCTTTTAGAGTAAAAAATAGTTCTAATTTTAAAGATCACTGTTTTTAAAAATCTTGCATAACTTTAGTCTAAGCTTGGAGCTTATATTTACCGTTCAATCATGTTTTACGTATAAATTTCACATTTAACTTCATAAAAGACTTGAAACTTGATACATATATGATTGAAAAATATTTTTTTTTTATTATTTGGGTTGTATTAGATTAAATTTCCAAATGTATATGACTTTTACGTTTTTAGTGCATTTATATATATATTAAAAAATTTTAAATATTTTTTAATTAAATATTAATAAATTATCTTACTATTGTGGCGTCAACAGCCAGCAACAACCCTAATTCACTAAATATCCTCTATTCGCCACGGATCGTTAATATATATATAATTTTAAATTAATCTATTTATACTGAAATCGTTGACAACTTTGTTGACATAATGCCACCTTATGTCAAAACTATTGTCAAAAATTTCAACACAAATAGCATGATTGTATAATTTTATCAGATTATCACTTCACCAGCACCATAAAATCGGTGCTCGTCATTAGAGTCGCCATATATTACAATAACGTTCGAGTCTAAGGTATTAACACAAGCGTACAAACACTTGTACATTCAACTAAGAACATATTCTATTCAAATAAATTAAACAAAACAGTGATAAATAATTTGTTTTACTAACACTTGTACATTCAACTAAGAACATATTCTATTCAAATAAATTAAACCAAACAGTGATAAATAATTTGTTTAGTTAAATTTTAAATTTATTGAGAATAAGACGTAATGTATGAACTCGTTAATAATGCAAATCAATAATGAAACTATTCATAATTAGAAACACGCAGATTTAATGATTTTTGAGTTTAAGTTTAATCAATACTAACTACCAACTAAAAATAAGCAATTAAAAATAAACAAGTCATATTAATTTAATCAAGTCACAAAAAGAAATAGCATTTTGAATCCACCGTGGTTATCCCACTTTAATTAGTAATTAATACTTGTTATTAGCCATTTCTTATTGAATAATGTTATCTTACTCCAGTGGTGTTAGAACACCCATCATGTATGTGATATGTCTGATTAAATGTGAAATTATGTAATTCATTTAATTAAACTTGTAATTTAGAGCATGTTTGAGCCCCATTTTCTTGTTCAAAATACATTTTGAAATAATATTTTGTTGGAGAACGTGGTTAAAAAATAAGAAAAAATTTTGAATTTTCGTGTAATATTATTTTATTAAAAAATATGTGATGGAAGATAAAACAGAAAAAATATTTTAGATATAATATGAGATTAAACAAGGGCTTAATGTCTCTAGTGCTGCCACCTACATCGGTGTTAAACACTTAACACCCATGGTCCTAAATAGTATTACTTTTTATTTTATTTTGACAATATTGAACATCGATGCGTAGAATATGTAATTTTTTTTAAAATAATCTCAAGATAAATTAATCAATTTTTATTTACAATTCAACTACATCTTTATGAATGATGAAAATAGATAAAAATGTAAAATAAAACTAGAATATCAATTAAGATACACATCTATCCTTCATTAGACCTATAATGTTGTTTGGAATTTGATCTAAACATATGAATTACCTCTCGATATCACGAATCCTAAAAACAATCTTAAAACTAACAGGATATTAGGATGTCAACAATAGCAAATAATCAACCAACAAGAATTAAAATTAAAAATTAAATTATTTGATGAAAGAGTTTATCACTTATCAATGTTTCATCATTGACCATAGAACCTAACTCAAGAAATGACCCAAATGAGAGGAAGGGTTGAGGTCCAGCTAAACGCGCGTCTTCGACTGGAACCTGGCTCGAAGCTTGAAGTAGGGTTCAATAAACATATGCAGCCTGTTGGTGATAATTTAAACCAATTCGTGACATTTCTGGGAACAGTGGCTCGCAATGGGGGTACAATATTTACCACTTATACATGTACATAAGATGGAAAGACAGTCCTGGAGAGATGCTGGATTTTGCCTGGAAAGAAGTAGAGGTATATGAATGATTCATAGCTGGTTATGATATTTTTATGTGAATACTATGCATTTCATCATGTCATGGAATGTTAAACTTTGTCTTGTTTTATAGAATCTTTTAACATACTATTTAGTTGCCTTAAGTTTTCAACAATTTCACAGGCAAATACCGATGTCCCACATGGGTATAAAACTAATTGCTTATAATCAATTGGTGATCAGTTTCATGACTGGAAGTCATGTACAAAGCGTAAGCACTTCGATGGAAAAACCAAAGATGAATGCTTGGCATCAGTTCCCGAAGAGATTTGAGCAGTGCAGTGGAAAGTTCTCGTTGATTAGTGGGATACGGAACAAGCAAAGATATGTACTTAGTTTGTGCAGTGGAAAGATCTTTTGAGCATAATTTTAATTTGTCAATTTTCATTTTTTGGTAACTTCACTTAAAATACTTGCATACATAGGAAACCTTGAGAACAAACAAACACGATTGTGTTTCTATGGGGTTTCCTCATTGCACGGGGAGAAAAATATGTCCCAATGTACGCCGGAGGTATACCTCTCCATACATACCACTTTTATTCAATATACACCATGAAGTGATAAAATTCAGCCATCTAGTATGTTTAAGTTGTTGGCTAAGTTAATATTCTGTGAAGAAAGTGTTGGAAAAACTAGCTTAGTCTACTTTTGGCATAATTTTGAGTGGAAAGATCAAAGTTGATTCGTGTTCTACTTCTGAGAACATCGAAATCATATATTTACTTGCACAAAATATAATTGGGTGAATGAGAAATTGGAGTTCAAAATGAACAATTTGGAAAGAGTTTATGTATTGGAGGGAAAACAATTAAATTTGTCCCACATAGAAAAATGATCAAGCCAAAGACTAGTTTATATACAGAGAGATTTAACATCCAAGGACGTATCTTGGGAGATAGAAGCTCAAATAAACCTCAAGCACTTATGATAAGAGAGCGAATCTGTTTTAAGGACATTGTGTTTTCACAAGCTTCGATTTGTTAGTTTCTTCCTTCTTGCTATGCTGTTAATCACAGTGTGTGTGTGTGTGTGTGTGTGTGTTCTGCAATTATTTGTTTAACGGAAAGTTTGTTTAGGCAAACTATAGCTTAGATATAACATGATTAATGTGGGAACGATAATTGTGTTGGGGAGGTAATGTTGGAAAAATGGGTGATTTGTGTGTAGATATTTTTGAGTTATAATAATAGTAAATTATTGATCAACATAACAAGTATAAATAATATAGCAGTAATAAACATATAAACATGAAACTTAAATAAAGAGAGTTAGAAAAGCAAACTTTAGGGAGTCATGTCGAGAATGTCTTAAAGTTTGCTATCCTAAAATCGTGTTGCCTTTACACTATAAAACTCCAAGATAAAATTCATATAGCTCACAATAAGTTTTCTTTCAAGGAGCATGACCACACGGAGATCTTTATAGAGTTGTCAAAATAACATGAATATAGTATAAATTGTATAGAGAATAATTCTTCACATTGTGTATGTTAGAATTGGGGTGTGACCCAAATTCTTTTGTTGATGTATTTGAAGTATTGAAGAATTTAATTGAAGTGTATGTCATGAAGAATTCAAGTTTGGAATGCTTTTGGAGTCCTATGTCAAGTTATGAAGTTCAAATTTCAATGATAATTAGGAATTTGACTTGAAGGAAGACTTTTGGATGACAAAATGCATGTTTTGAAATATTAATCCGAAACCTAGCGCTTGAGCGCCGCTACATTAGCGCTTGAGCGCTAGGGGTAGCGCTTGAGCGCTGCTATAGTACCTGTCCGCGTTTTTTCTCTCATACTTCGTTTTGGACTTAGTTTTTGGCATCCTACTTCATCAATAACTCTACTAAGAGGTCTTGGACGTCCCCTACATGTTTCCTATAAAACGAAGTGAACGCCCTAAAGAAACCATCCTGGAGAACGACCAGAAAACGAAGTGAACGCCCTAAAGAAGCGCATTGCGGATCTGGAGGCAAAAAGTAAGGGGAGCCCGGATGAATATTTCACCAAACGCCACTCACCATTTACCGAAGATATCCTAGCAGAACCATTACCCGAAAAGATGAAAATGCCTCAGCTGGCCGGATATGACGGGGAAGGAGACCCCCTCAGTCACCTTGACAAATACTCTTCTTGGATGGAGCTTCAGGGAGCCGGAGAAGCCATCATGTGCCGTGCCTTACCCTTAACATTGGGAGACAAGGCTCAAAGATAGTTCAGAAGATTACACCAAAGATCTATAAAATGCTGGGACGATCTTGTCACAGCATTCCTCGCCCAGTTCATGGGTTCAAAGGCAAGGACCACTCCCAAAGAAAGGTTGGTAAGCATAAAGCAAGGGAAAACGAAATCCCTTAAAAGCTACCTGGACAGATTCAACAAACAATCCATGGAAGTTGAGAAAATTTCTGACGACGCTGCGCTCATGGCAGTTTTGTCAGGACTGAGGCCCAAGACACGATTCTGGTGGTCAGTCCATGAAGATGGCCCGCAAACGTACCATGGACTCTTAGGCAGAGCTGAGAAGTACATCAGTGCAGAAGAGGCCACTTCGGATCACGAGGATGTTAAACAGAACCCCCGTTCCCCGCGGCAAGCAAAGGGGAAACAAACGGAAAGAGACGGAGGTCAGGAGAAAAGGAAAGATAGAAGGGATCAAAGCCGCTCTAGACCGTATCCCGATAAATTCCGCGGCTACCACCCTTGGATGCTAGTCTGAAGGAGGTCTTTCTTCAAACCGAAGCAAAGAAGTCTTTTCGCCGACCTCCGCCTGGAGGCAAAGAAACAGCTGGGAAGAACCAAGCAAAGTACTGCCGATATCATAAGACAGTGGGACATGACACTGACAACTGCCGAGACCTAAAGCAAGAGGTGGAAGCCCTCATTCAGAGAGGCCATTTACGGGAGTTCGTAGCAAGGCCAAGAATAGCAGGTCCATCCAGGCTTCAACAGCCTGACCAACGGGGAGAAAACCAACCAGCACGGCCCGAACCCCCAGCTCGCGACCCCCAGCCCCGTGCTGAGATTCGAATGTTGGTAAGTGGAAACCAATATTTAGAGGGTTCAAGAAGAACAAGGCGCAAGCTGGCGCGTGATGCTCACGTACACCAAAACTTTAGTGTAAGATACCCCGCATCGGAACCCGCTGCTTATTCGGCCCCCGAGTGGTTCGGATTTTCAGAGAAAGATGCACAAGGAGTTCTGCAAGATCAAAGTGATGCGCTGGTTATCGCAATGGATGTGACAGGAGTCCGAATACACCGAACTCTAGTAGACAACGGGAGCTCGGTCAATGTGCTTTACTACCAAACGTTGAGGCAAATGGCCATACAAGATCAATACCTTCAACCGTACCCCCGAAAACTTCAAGGATTTTCCGGCAATCCGGTCGAAGCTCGGGGACAGATTGTACTCAGTGTCGAGTTCGGCGAACCCCCATGCTACAGAAAAATCTTGGCGGATTTTGTCGTGGTCGATATCCCTTCAAACTACAATGCCATATTGGGGAGACCTTTATTGCACGAACTGCAGGCGGCAACCTCAATATATCATTACTGTCTAAAGTTCCCCACTCCGAACGGACCAGGAGTAATACGTGGGAACCAAGTTGAAGCGAGAGCCTGCAACGTAGACTTACCTAAGCCCCTGGTTGGAATGCTGGATGACCAGAGCTGCCAACAAGCTGAGACATCGGAACACGGGGATCCAATGATAACCGAACTAAACGAGGTCGGTACGACATGCACAAGAGAGTTCCTCCCAGACACGTTGGATCCAAGAGTAAAAACACGAGGTTGAGAACCTGTGGAAGAGCTGGACGTCATCTAAGTTGGTCTAGGCGTCCCGCCCAAGGAGCTGAAAATAGGTCATGACCTCCAGCCTCCAGTGAGGGATCAAATTATCAGTTTCCTCCAGGAAAACCTCGATGTATTTGCCTGGGAACACGCGGACATGAAGGGAATCAACCCAAAAGTCATGTGCCACAAGTTAGGAGTTGATCCCTCAGCACGGCCAAAACAGCAACGAAGGAGGCCTCTTAACCCAGAACGATATGAGGCCCTCAATAAGGAAGTGCAAAAGCTGCTCAAGAACGGATTCATTCGCGAAGCAAAATATCCAAAATGGATCGCTAATCCTGTACTAGTGAAGAAGAGCAATGGGGATTGGAGGGTATGCATAGATTTCACCGACCTGAATAAAGCGTGCCCTAAAGACGGATTCCCTCTGCCAAGGATTGACCAAATGGTGGACACCACTGCTGGGCACGATTTGCTCAGCTTCATGGACGCATATTCAGGCTACAATCAGATTCCCATGCATGAACCGGACCAAGAACACACGGCATTCGTCACCGACAGAGGTCTGTACTGCTATAAAGTTATGCCGTTTGGTCTCAAGAATGCAGGAGCGACCTGCCAACGTCCGGTTAACTCTATGTTTGCCAAACAAATTGGGAAAACCATGGAGGTCTACGTGGATGACATGTTGGTTAAGAGTGCAGAGGCTTGGGAACATCGGCAACATCTCGCCGAAATGTTCGAGATCCTAAGAGCATACGGGATGAAGCTAAACCCCCGTAAATGCGCATTTGGAGTAAGCTCAGGGAAATTTTTGGGATATCTAGTAAATCGCAGAGGAATTGAAGCTAACCCAGATAAGATAAGGGCCATCATTGAGATGCGTCCTCCATCCAGACCTAAGGAAGTTCAAAGCTTAACGGGACGGATAGCCGCCCTCAGCAGATTCATGTCAAAATCAACAGACAAGTGTAAGCCCTTCTTTGACGTGCTGAGAGGAGGAAAGAAGTTTGAATGGACGCCGGAATGTCAGGTCGCTTTCAACCAACTAAAATCACACCTATCACAACCACCTGTGCTGTCCAAACCTAGAGAAGGAGAAACACTCATGCTATACTTGGCAGTCTCGGAGCATGCCGTCAGCGCGGTGTTGGCCAGGGAGGAGGACGGAGTACAGCACCCAATTTACTATGTTTCTAAGGCCCTGCACGACGCCGAAGTTCGCTACTCCCCCCTGGAGAAGTTGGCCTATGCTGTGATAATCGCTGCTCGGAAACTGAGGCCATACTTCTTGGAACATTCCATTGAAATCCTGACAAATCAACCCTTGAGGCAGGTACTGCAGAAACCGGATACTTCAGGGAGATTGGTAAAATGGTCAATTGAGCTCGGCCAGTTCGACGTAAGGTACAAACCACGCACATCAATAAAATCTCAAGCGCTCGCCGATTTCATTCTTGAGTTCAGCTCAGACCCTATGGGACAATCACCTCCCCATGCCCCTTGGAAACTGTTCGTTGACGGATCCTCCACGGATGAAAAAGCAGGAGCTGGGATAGTTCTAATAAGCCCAAACCAACAACTGTTCTGCGAAGCGTTACCTTTCGACTTCAGCGCTTCTAAC